>JAAGOF010000081.1:425352-490784 GCA_010645155.1 Tigriopus japonicus
CTGCAATTTGTCACAAAGCACATATCATTGTAAAGATTTAGGAAAAAGTCTTTGGATACGCTAAGTTCTTCGATCTTGTTGTAGTTATTACATGCATCCTGTAGAACACTGGGATTTATAACTCTCAACTTTGTCATTTGATCTAGTCGATGACACTGACTTTTATTCGATTTCGAACCAAGTCGGATCCAATTCCTGATAGAGCCTTGGAAACCACTAGGTGTTGATTTATGTGTAAGGCATCTGTAAGACGGAGAATTCCAGCTTTTTTAAACAGTGGAGCACTGTGAGAACACTGTCGACTCCAAAATATTGTTTTCAATGCTCTGTTTAGAGTGACTTGCAGTCGGTGTTCATTGAGTTTTGTCAATAGGGACATCCAAGCTGTGCTTGCGTATTGGATTACAGGTAGGATTAGTGCCTTCACGAGAACTATCCTCGTAGGTAGTGGCAAACTAGCTTTTACCTCCTTCAGTAAAGCAATGATTGTATTCGTTTTACGCACATTGCTTCTCACATGGCCTTCAAATTTCAGTTCTAAATTTATGGTAGAAGCTGTTTAAGTAGGTTTTTGCATGGCAAAAAATAGCGAAACACGTCTGCTAACAGACAAAATACGCATGGGCTGAGGTTCAAATACAAATCCTTGTTTGTGAAATAAGATTAAGACAATTAAACATAATTAAAACCAAATTCCCAGGCCTATGATTAACATAAATTATATTTACGATTTATTTGTTTACAGGGAATCGCATTGTAACGGTGTTGAAAAACTCGCTGATAAAACTATGGATGTATCCGCTTTATTGGCACAAAATTACGGACAAAATATTTTCAAAGTCACACTAAAATTTACTCTTGTGCATGTGAATCGATGTGTTACATCCGCCATAGATGAAGTTGATATAACAAAAAAGACTCATTATTGTGGCATAAGTTTTGGAGAGTTTGATCCTGTTTTTATTTCAAGTTACTTTTACGTAACTTGATCTTGAACTTGAAAAGTTTAAGTTTACTTTTAGTTACTTCAAAATAACGTGCCGGAGAAGGTGACACGCTTCTCATTCTTATTTAATGCCATCTCAATCAAAAATACCGCAAGTCCCACCACGTATCCTGCGGTCAGAAGGACTATTGGGGTCCATAACATTTCCATGCTCATCCTTAGTGTGTCCGACGACTCAAATTGTGAAGTTGGCCCTGTTGAAGGAAGGGCTATTGTGGGAATGGGCTTGTTTAGGAACCGTTTGTAGAGCCCTGATTCCTGATAAGTAGTCAACAAAGTGTTAACATCCGGAGTGTAGGGCGAATATTTGGTTAGCCGAAAGCACATATAAAAGTTGACCAAGGTATCATCAGAAATCCTAAGATTGGGAAATCCCAAGCTCTTTTGCAGTAAATAGGTATACATGATATTTTCTGCAGTGGCCAAATAAACATCTCCGTCTTCCAAAACAGCAGTTTTCACGTGGGGTTCCAAAACCTCTGCCTCAACTGGGTAATACCACTTCCCTTGATCTTTGATGCGCTGTAGAACTTTATTGAATGAAGGTGACACAGTCAGTTGTAGAAGGAACAACAAGAGATCATCTGCATGAACTGTTTTGTCGTATTTGAGAATATCAGTATGGCTGTTGATTTCCGGCTCTAATCCCGGGGCAATCAAATTTGTTCTGAGATTGGAAGTGTAGAAGCTCACCACCAAAAGGGCAAATACAGACCACAAAAGCGTTGTGAACTTTCCTATGGACATAAATATTTGTAAAAATAAAATAATGAATGAAGAGGGAATATTTAGCTAGAAAACAAGTAGTGTGCACGATTCCCAAATTTTCAACTTCGCATAAAAGTTTTCGTTTTCTGTCCACACCCACCTGAAATAAATTTTCAGTTCAACGGAAATACAGAAATTCGGGTTTATGCATTTGATTTTAAAAGTCTGTTTGAGGTGTTTGTGATCTATCTTGAGTTGTTCTACTGTTAGAAAAACAAATATCTTTCAAGAAAGTTTATAATGTTATTATTGATCATTAAAAGGCAGAAATTGGTAACACTTGCAAATTCGTTTAAATACAACTCAGGGAGCGAAAATGTCATCATTTCAACAAAGAAACATGATGGAACTGGAAACACATATTTAATTTAAATGGACACACAATATATGATATGCGGAAGTCAAATTTTATGGGCAAAACGATATCATATTCATCATGGTCCATCGACCCTTTTTTGTTGAACTCATCCTAAGTCTTTCATCAGCTGAAGTGCCTGGTTTGCAACTTATATTTGATAATTGTTGGAAAATTGCAACATACACAAATCGCTACAGACTGTGATTGCTTTGGTCCACTACAAGATTAAAGCACTTCAAATTTTGAGTATCCACGTATAACAAAGTCGAGTGTAGACATCACAAGTTGGATTGGCTCGTAAGTTTCTTTCAAAGGCCTATGGAAGTCTATAGATGCATTTCCTAAGGTAAATGTGCCGATATTCAATATGACGGGTAATCTGAAGGGCTGCACATTTCATGAAAATGCATTTTGTTTTACTTTTTCCGATTTTTTGCATTTTTCATTTTTTTGGTTGATATGCATTTTTTGCTCTTTTGGGTGCTTTTATCGACATTTGGCGCATTTTTCTGGCATTTTCGTCTTCTACTTGCATTTTTTTTGCAAAACTTTGGTGTTTTCCCAAATTCTTAAAGAACATTGATATTCACCAAATTCAACAACTTTCCTTTCTTTTTTCCTTTGGTTTGCTTAACTAAAATTGTTTTTCAATTGAGGTTTTCATTATCAATTCATTCCTCAAGCGTAATTCCTTGATTGGATCAAAGATATATTGCAAGTAAGGAAGCAAAGGATTATTTGAGCACCATGTCGGAAAACTTCCAGCATTAAAGGTGATTTCTTTTCGACATTTGTATTTTAAGTATTACCAATAATTTTTCAGTTAAAGAATTAAAGTGTCAGAACAAATTGTTTCCATGTGCAGATCTTTCAGGCCCAAAGCGCAGAGTTTTATTGCACTGACAACATTTTAATTAATAACCATTGTTAATTTGATAATTTTAATAAAAAACCAAGAGCCATGAATGTTTTAAATGGTCTTAGTGGCCCTTAATTTTGATTAATTCCTCAATTTGTATTTAATTTAGTACAAAGCTCTCTCAATTGTGCGTTGTTCTTGCATTCTCTTTTGCATTTTTAACGCATTTTTGGCATTTTTGTTGCGCTTTCCGATGTTTTTTGGCATTTCCATTTGCATTATTTGTGCAGCCCTTGTAGTCTGACAGTGGTTTCCAAAGCTGGCATTTTCCAAATGCGATGTTTCAATGACAGATGAGCAAGACATTCTTTTTGGAAGGCAGTCTTAGCAACAAAAAATCGTAAACCACTTTAACATATCTCGATAAAAATAAGAAAAAAATGCCATTCAAAAGCATTGGACTCAGATTCTTCCGGACTTTTTCGTAATTTGAAAACGTGTAGCATACATCGGTGTTAATCAAACACCGAGAAGCTTCTGTACATTTTGAAAACTCCAAATTTCGTGAGACCCTAGATCAGGGTGGTCAGATACGAAAGAGCAATATCAGACACTCATTTGAAATTAGGATGGGCCAAGTAGGGGAAGGTGACACCGGCAATCTTGACATCGACGCCGACACCGACACGGGCTAAATTGTCAAAGTCGACCCGACCTCGACACCAATACAGGCTATAAGTGTGTATGTGGTAGTTTTCTTCTTTTTGAAAAAATCCCGAAAACTTGCAAGTGTTGGCACAAAAGGCTGGTGTAGACACTGACACCGAAAGTTGAAAGAAACGGTCTCGGTGTCATTACTGTGCATTAAAAATTTAAGCTGATGTTCAAAGTAATCCATTCTTAGTTTGGCATGGGACTCAACTCCATAGCATTGCTTATCGGGAATTGCTTTTTTTCTCTCAGTGAACGACACACTTGAATGATGCGCCAATTAAAGGCAGATGTGCCCTTACCACGGCTTTTGAAACGTTTGTGCTCAAAACTTCAAAACAATATGTATTTTGGCCAATAGTGCATTTATTAAATTTTCAATAAGGCATTAGTGAATCAGTCATACCTGCAGACCAAGTTGGAAACCAATCTATTTTGTCTGGCTCAACAAACGAGGTAAAAGTAAGCAAGAAGAAGTCGGCGGGGTTTCCAGGGTTGTTGTACAAGGAATCGTTTTTTATCTTGTACTTGTACACCCAAAAGGTTACTTGAAAAGTAACTGCAAACCACCCCAAAGTGATGAAAACTGCCAACCAGCTCAGTTGATCAAATCCACGAGCCACATTCTCAAAAGCTACAGTCTTTTGAGGGACCCGGGTGGCATATCGTAATTGTGAGAATAGTAGGTAATTAGAAAGGTCAAAGAATACGTTGTTATGGTAAAACTGTAATCCGGGTATGACGCCTTGAAATTTCCCTTGGTAAACCTGGAAGGAGAAAACAATCGAAGATTCACTTCATCTGAAAAATCTTGAGGAAGATTCTTTTTGGCTCAACTAAAATAGTGGAAATTTTGTCCACGGTGATGAAAGGGTGCCGTTACACGACACGTTTTATATCAAAGTTCGAGACAATTTTGTTGTCATGGAGACATTTTTCCATTGGCTTGTAAGAAGGCCTTTGCAAGAGATTATGAGGTCGTTCATCAATGATGGAGAAGTTCGTCTTGAACTTTGAAAAAGGTACAGTTACACGACACGTGTTTTGTCGGTTTCAAGTTTGACGGCTCTTACATTGTTTATTGTTGTAAGTCCACTCCAACACCCAAAATGGCGATTTAGGAGTAATGGGAAAAATTAGAAATTAGTAGATTAGTAAATGCGAGAAGAAGAAACCACAACACAGTTGCTAATCACATGATAACTCACATGATGACTTATCAGTCAAGAATTGATAAAAGGTTACGCAGAGCCGGGTCCAAATTCGATTTGAACTGCTTCAATGATGGCAATTCTCGAACACACAGCGGTAAATTGTTCCACATCTTGGCTGAGCGTACACAAAATGCATTTTTACCTGCCTGGGTTCTAGTGGGTTGAATCCACAACTCGTGCCTCTGCGTGGCTCTCGAACTGCGAAACATCCTATCCGCCAGCATTACAAAACCCGGTTTTTCACCAAAATCAAGATCCACAAGTCCATGAAGTATTTTGTATGTCCAAATCAGGTCACTTCTTTGACGACGTTCATTTAGGGTGACCATTCTCAAGTGTGAGAGACGCTCATTGTAAGTTAAAGCCTTGTCCAGGTTTCCTATACCCTTTGTAAAGCGACGCTGGACTGCCTCCATCCTTTTGATGTCTCCTTTTAACATGGGAGCAAAGGCTGGAAACCGATATTTGAGGGTGGGTAACACAAAAGTTTTAAAAAGCCGAACTAGCACATCCCGGTCTCTAGTTGAAAAATGGCGTTTGATCATACCAACAAATCGGTTTGCCTTAGAGCATTGAACCAAAATATGATCACTGAACTTTCAGCGATTGTCTACTCGGATTCCTAGATCATTATGAGTCTCAATTGTTTTTTATGGGTCACATCGTAAATTATGTGTTATTTGTTATATCGCTACCTCAATCAACAACGTCAAACCAACAACTACCAAATCTACCATGTCATTGAAGGTGAATTTGGCAAAGACCAACATGGTCTCCTAATTTGACAAGGCAAAGGAAGATGAAGAAAGGAAGAATGATCGTCAGGCCAAGTACAAAAAAAGGTAAAACCTTAGTTGCTTTCACGTGAAGATAATTGTGCCACAGTTTACGTTGAAAAAGAAAGGGACCAATCAAGTTCAAAGATGCCTTCAGCGTGGACATGGCAACCTTCAAGAATCTCCTTTCTTGCTTCTCCTCAAGAATCAGCAAGCAATTGGCGGAAATGAGAAGGCCAATTCCACCTTGTCTTTGGCTTCAAGTTACCGAACGTTTTCTAACATCCGGCTCAAATTTCAAGGTCCTTGAGGAAGCATTCAGGATCAGTGTAGATACCCTGAGATAGATATTGGCCGTCGTAGGCTAACACACGGTGCCGATGATTCACGCTGGTGATTGGTCAAGAGCATTCAGTTGAACATTCAGCTAATTCTGACAAAGTTCAACAACAAACTAGAGTACTTCTTCTTTGTTGATTTTGTAGTGATCTGACTTGGTGCTGGGGTTGCCAATTTACTTAAGTGAAATCATATTCCCCACTATCTACCAGCCTTCATAAACAGGTTTTTTTTCTTTAAGAAGCAACAAAAGGCAAGGCATCCCTGACTTTTGTCACTTCTGAGCAGGGTTGCAAATCAAACTCAAATTCGTGTTTGCTCATTTACAAGAGCAAAACACCCATTCTCTAAGAGGTAACCCTACCTTGCAACCTCCCGTGAAAAAACTTGCGCAAGCCGAGATTTCACATCACTGAGATTTTGTTGTCAATCACCCGATCATGTGAATTAATCGGCCCCTGTTTAAACTCCACACTAGTTGAAATTATACTTTTTGCATATCGGGTAAATACCTTAGACACATTTCCAGAAGACTTGAGGATTTTCAATAACCAAACTGCCCTATCAAATGAGCAAAATAGTTTAGATGTGTTTCTTAGAAGAAAAGGTTCCTTTAATCATGAACTTCGGCTTCCCGCATGATGAATGACGTCACAGACAGTCCGTGCCGGGTCGGGCAATCATAGATTTGAATGCCAAATCTGCCTTTTAGTATTTCTAGATCAGTGCAACAACGATTTCCAAGGTTGTGTCTGCGGCATGTGATGCGATATTGGAGGAATTCGGAGGTATATCGGAGGTATAGGAAGAATATCGGAGGACAAAGTATTCGAATTCGAGCTATTGTTTGTCCTGCCCGAGGGGTAGTGGAAAATGCTTTCAAGATCATGTCTAACAAGTTCAGAATTCTTTGCACTACGAATCATCAAGGTTATGATAATTGTGTAAAAACAATTAAAGCTGTTACGTTACAGTTCTAGAGAGAAAGGTATGGCGGAAGATTGTCCCCATATTTCATTTTATTCATTTTTTCATACCTTCAAAGAGTCAAAGAGGTTTTGCAAAGGCGAAGAAGATACCTTCATTTTCATTATTCTAGAAACATAATAATCTAAAATTTTCAGCGTAATTACCACCCATATAGGATTTTCTCCACATTTTTTAAGATTATTTGTTGATCTTGGATTCATCTTCTCGTAGTATGTGCTTTCAATCTAGGTTTTTTGGTCACTATGAGAGCTAACAATGATTTTTCATTAAGTGAATGGCACAGATTGTGCTTCAGGTCACACAGAATTAGAGCATGTTTCAAGTCAAAAATGCGACACATTTTTTCCTCAAATACGATTTGACTCACATATTTACAATCAAACTTCGATATGACTTGTGTCATGTAACTGCACCTTAAGAAGCGTGTCGTATTATGGAACTTAATAGCATTCTAATACAAAATCTCTGAGGTGCAAAATGACTCAGAAATTCGATTTTTTTTCGCCAGGATGTATTTTTTGCTTTTCATTGTGTTTGCGTGTGTGTGAGTGTGAGTGCTTGTGTGTTTGCGTGTGTGTGAGTGTGAGTGCTTGTGTGTTTGCGTGTGTGTGAGTGTAATTCTTTATTATATGGCTAATCACTTTTTTACCCTCAAAGTATGAAGTAGTATCCATGGTAAGAAATTTTCAGAATGGACTTTTTTTTACCAAATGCCATGGTCACTCATGCTTTACTCTCTCCGGTACCTAGGTTTGAGAGGACTTAACTTCATATTCTGATATTTGATTAGTAGAACTATGAAACTTTAGTCTTCCCAAAAAAGAGCAAGGTTTCAATGGATAAGTGTAATCAAACGAATTCAGCTGGGGATTCTGGGGCCAAAATGGCTAGGGATGGGTCAGAGCTAGGTTCGGACATTTCATAGTTCTAGTTTGCTACGTGAGGAGAAAATTCGTATTTCAATTGATTGTAAAAGTGAAAAAAGAAAACGAATTGGGCTCACGAATTTTGATTAAGTTTTATGGAGGGTTAGTCTCGACTCTGACGCATCCCTAGCCATTTTGGCCCCAGAATCCCCAGCTGAATTCGTTCGATTACACTCATCCATTGCAAGAGAACGAAATTAATACGTTCCAATTGTAAACCCTGCTTTTTATTGTCAGCATCGTCGTCTATAAAATTCAATGTTTTTTCTAGGGCACTTTTTCATAGGAAAATCACTTTGTCTGACCTGAATTATACAATGATGAGGAGAGGAAGTTTTGATAAATGCAATTTAGGTGAGCACATTTAAACTGCATCTTCTTTAGATCAAAATTGAAGTGTTCTAACCTTGGCAAGAATGTGAGTGGCGTTAGGATCGGCTGTGGTAGTAACAGTTTCAGATTTTCCAAAGTGAAATTCCAAATTCATGTGGAACTTTTCGGCTAAAAGCTTCAGTGCTTCAGCGTCTGTCCCAGTAACAGAATCGTCACCGTGGTCCGTATACACATTTGGCAATAATCCATATTGAGCCACTTTGAAGGTTTGTTTGTACAACAAATGGTGGCACATTTCGCCTCTCAAACCAAAGGGACGAGTAAATCCTTGGTTTAAACTCCAGTAGTTCTCATTCAATCGCCAGTAACCAAATTCAAGTCGACCACAGTATACATGAATAGGCTTTAGCGAAATGGAAGTTAAACTTTATTTTTCTATTGTACATTTCTTTTCATCTGACAACTCACATGAAACGGATTTAGTTCAGTCGTTTGCTCAATAACAACAGAAGGTCTATTCCAATTCTGAAAGTTGAATGTGGATGTATTTCCAATGAAGAAGGCGTTTGAATTGGTGTTTCGCTCAATAAGGGTTTTGATGTTTCCAAAAGTAAAATTGATGTCGGTCCCAAAGTGCATGATGATCAAAACACACCAAGTGGTCTTGTGAATGAAATCGGCATATTTAACGAGGTCAAAGTCCCCGCTGATTTCTATCGAAATAAAACTTGAATCAGGCAGTGGAATTGGTATATTTGACAAAATGGTGCAATGTTTCAGCCCGACGTCTTGTTGTACTTGATCAAAAATGTTTTGACTTAAAAGATCTAAGTGATTCTCCAACATGATTTCAGTATCAAAGGCAGAGCTTGACTGGCATCATTTTTTTCAAATTGTTTGATGGCTTTCCATCATGAATGCTTGCTTGAAATTGCGATCAATTTCAAAATAATGTCGTCATGATTGGATGCACAAATTATTCAAGTGTGTTTCACGGATACGCACTTGATTTCAATTAACCTCACTAATGCTTTCTCTCATTCAGAATGGAAGAAAGGAAAAAGACATTCAAGGTAAAATGAAATGATGACTCAACTTGTTTTTCAGAACAATCCAATTTTCTAAGATGATAATACCGTTGAAGGCGAAATCTTCATTCAGGAATATGATTCACTTCACAAAAAATGAAAAAGATTCTAGGTTTTCATCAGCATGATAACGGGTAAGATCACAGGGCGGCTATACTCTTAGGTCATTTATTAATCACTAGATAACGTGCAAGCTTTAATCAGGCTGATTTGGCATCCTGTCTTGAGACATCGTCCCATTTAGATTCAATCACGGTGTTCTCACTTGACAGGCCATGCTCAGCAGTTGGAGAATGAGGCTGGTTATTAACAATTATAATGGGTTCATCTTCTTGGATGTTGGCTTCTTCAATGAGGGGAAACTTGGATGCTCGCTCTCTTTTATCAATTACAATCATATTTTTTGATTGGTTTTGTGGAAAGTCGTTTAGGAAATGACTTTCCTCCCGACAATGAAAACATATTCGAATTTGGTCCTTAAGAGATACTCGAATTTTCCATGATCTGGTTATTACAAAATCAGGAATTACAACACTTGGCAGAATGAGTGCCCGCTTGTTTCCATTTGGTATGCCATTTAACCTCGGATCGTGCCGCTCATCGAAGAGCTCTACCTTTGGGGTCTAATATTTAGGCTTAAACTCCCTCTAGTAACAATATATCTCAACGGATATACTGAAATTTTTGTTGGATGAGTTACAGGAGTTGAAGAGCAAAGGTTGCACGGAAAAACTTGATATTTCCGAAGAACATTACTTAGGTTGTGCCCAAACAAACCAATGCAGTATGTACAGGGGACAGTTGGTGTCTACTAGAGCTGTGCATCGGATCCGAAAGTCGGATTCGTTGGGATTGACGCAAGAATTTTCGGATTCGGATTCGTTCGGATTTTAGCGCAAATTTTCGGATTCGGATTCGTTCGGATTCGCCAAAACCTGTCGGATTCGGATTCGGATTTGCGAAATATTTTTCGGATCCGACATAATCCGAAACCAATCCGAATTTTTCATTTTACATTTTTATTTCAATTCACAATATTTTCATTATCAGACATTTTTTGTTTGATGATTTAAATGCAATCTCCTGCCTTCAACTCTGAATTTTTTAATGACTCCACAAGGTATTTTAATGTTTCAGATTTTACCAATTAAATGAGAGCATTGAGATCAAATATTTCTATATTAAGAGAATCATAGAAAGGTTTTGTAGTAAAAAAGCATCATAAAGTTACAAAACGTCTTCAAAGCAAAACCATCCTATTTGAATAAAGTAAAGATTTTTCCAAGTATTCACCCCTGGATTGCTATTAAGTGTGTAAATATCAGCCCACTTGACACCAAACTGATTTAAAGATAAAAATGTTTTTACCCCATTTAATTACGCAGTTTTTTCTGCATTTGACTGTTGGTATGATTGTGCTTTTTTGAATTAATATCCATTCATAAACATTTTTAACATATTTGGTTCATTTTGGGAAATTCTATTGTGCAAAGAGCATTCATTAATTTGCTCTTATTGTCCTGAAATATTTTGCCAAAAAACAAGAAAATGCTTATTTTTTCCTGGAAAATGCCAAAATGTTAAAAAAAATCAAGGTTAAATGTGGAAATATCAATAAAATATATTGTATTTAAAATAATATGGTTTGGGCACTTCTAGTTGAAAAAGTGTTGTTATTTCCAATTTAGGCCAAAATAACAAAATAATCAGATTTAAATCGGAATTATCAAAATTTTTTTTGGATTTGTGTCTGATTGGGCTAAAAATTTTCGGATTGTTTTGGACTATCGCCAAATTTTCGGATTTTGCGCCAAATTTTCGGATTCGGATACGTTCGGATTGGGCAGAATATTTTCGGATTCGGATTCGTTCGGATTGGGCAAAAATTTTCGGATTCGGATTTGCTCGGATTGAGTATCAAATTTTCGGATTCGGATTCGTCCGGATTGAATGGAAGCTTTCGGATTCGGATTAAAGAAATCAAGTTCGGATTGGATTTTGGGGACCTTTCGGATCCGATGCACAGCTCTAGTGTCTACTATTTCCCCCACAGAGTTCCAGAGTGGAGATACCAGAGTAGGCCGGCCATGGAATGGTGCTACATCAAATTAGAGTGGATCAAATGACGTACTGTACAATCAAAATAGAGCGGTTTGTTGATCGCGTAGTCAAATGAGCGCAGAAATCAGAAGAGAGAAGAAAAGAACGCTAGTACAATTGATCCATAATGATATTAGAGTAAACGTGATGCAAATGATAAATATTTTAATGTCTGAGAGTGTAAGATAACGATAAACTTTTACTATCACCATTTATTTTTATGATTTTATCCTCTCAATGTCATTTTAACCCTTTTATTTACTTACCATCATTTGTTACTGTTCGATTCAAGAGAGAGTGTATTGTCCTTTTTGATCAAGAGCGTACTCTTCGTGACATAAATATTTCCATTCAGAAAAGATTCCTCATACTATACATCTCCCCTTCCAAGAACAAATGAAATTCAAATAATAAAAGAACAAAAGAACATCTGAAAGATAAAAGGATAACAATCATATTTTGAAGTGTGCACTTTTTTCGGAGATGGGTTTGAGAAAAATACGGTTTCGAATTTGATTTGATCCATTTGAGTGTTTGATTATGTAAGATCTTTCATCGGATCGCATGGACACGACCATTCCACTCGAGTCCCATCGCTTTGTCTTTTGATTCTGGATATATACCATCTCTCCCTTCCTCAGGAGGCGTAATCTTCGAGTTCGGAGATCATATTTGGTTTTTGCCTTTTGCGATTTTAAATCGGTCGATTTGCTTGCCTCGTCTATTGTATCAGATTTCACAACTTTGTAGGCATTGGGATGGGCTGGAGTGAGAGTCCGTTGACGTCTATGGAATAATAGTTGAGCAGGGCTTAAGCCTTTATGAGTAGGTGTATTACGCCATTCTCGTAAAGCTAATACAAATTTGTTCCAAGATCCAGATTTAAGAAGCAAGTACTTCATGGCTTTAACTGCCGATTCCGTATGCCCGTTGGACTGTGAATTATAAGGGGACGTTAATTCATGGGTGATTCCATTATCTCTACAATAATCCTTGAAAGGACCACGGAATTATGGTCCTCCGTCGGTGCGGATTGAATTTGGAAGACCATAATCAAGGAACCAATTCTCTAGAGTTCTGATCACAGTTTGGGTATCTAATTTCTGCAAATTGGCCACGTTTGTCCACGAAGAAAAGCGGTCAACCAAAACCAAATAGTGTTGGCCCTTTGCTTCAAATATATCCACCGACACCGCATCAAAAGGCTTTTCATAAAAACTTTGAACCAATGGTTCACGAGGTTGGCTCGGTTGAAACAGTGAACAATCCGAACACTTTGATATCATATTGGAGATTTCATTCATCATCCCGGGCCAATAGTACAATTGTCTTGCGAGAGCCCTGGTTTTCGTGATCCCTTGGTGTTGAAAGTGTAAGCTTTGAAGGACTTGTGGGCGTAGAATTTTAGGAATGATAACACGGTTATGAAATAGAAGAATATGGTGCTCCTCATCAAAAGATATCTCATCCCAAATGTTGAAATATACCCGAGCTGGATGGCTCGAGGGCAGAAATTTCTTCGTGAGTCCATTTTGAAGGGCAAGAATGATAGCTTGATAAACTGGATCATCTCGGGCAGCATTGGTAATCGTCGAAAAATGGACGGGATTATTCAGTGTGGTCGAACAGATTTGAATTTGATAAGTTCGTCTTTCTTCAACATCGACATCAAGTTCAGATGGACCAAGAAACACTGGAATCATGGAGTGGGAGGCTAGCAATGAGAATAATGAATTCCAGTAAGAACAATTCAATTACGGTCTTCTGCAAATGAGACCTTGCATATGTTGACAAGAATATGTATTTCAATTTTCAGCTCAATCACTCGTCGGAGACAAAAGTTACGCTCACTCAAAGTTCAGTTCAAATCCTACCGAGAATGAATAAATTCGCCCTTTTTTGTAATCGTTTTACCACAAAAGGTCGAGTTCATTCATTCTATGCTCTCTTCAGTACATAAGTTTGAGAAGGCATAACTTTTCACTCCGGCATTCGATTGGGCTGAAATTTGAAATGGGTGTTCTTCTCAATGCAAGCCAGATCTCATTTGCAGAAGAACGCAAATGGTTCGTTTCTGCTGGAAATTACAATTCTCATTGCTAGCCCCCCACTCCATGAATTCCGTGCTTCTTGGATGGACTAAACAGAGGTGAACGCGACAATGCATCTGCAATGACGTGATTTTTTCCTGGTGTCCATTCAATATCAAATGTATATCCAGCGATCGAACTTAACATATGTTGAATACGTGGGTTGGATACCGCTGGTAGATTTGATGCGCGAAAAATGCCCAGAAGAGGACGATGATCCCTAATAACCTTGAAGTTAATTCCTTGGAGGTAGATTCGACATTTGAGGATTGCCCATTTGATGGCAAGGGTTTCTAATTCACAAACGGCATACCGTGTTTCGGCAGGGATAAGTCCTCGGGAACCACACTGAATGAGATGAAGTTTCCCCTTCAAGTCAGTTTGAAGAAGTGCAAAGCCCAAACCTTTTAATCGTGATGCATCGGTCAATAAGTTTGTGGGTAGTGAAGGATCAAAGTGAGATAAGAGTGGACCCTTTGGATTAGAAAGAATAGATTTGGCTTTCGTAAAGGCATCTTGATGCTCAGGTAACCACACAAAATGAGCTTTAGAACTAAGAAGAGGGCGAAGCGGTTCAAGAGAATGAGCCAAATCGGGAATGAATTGTCCAAGCTGATTTGCTAAACCCATAAAAGATCGCAAATCGGTAATGGATTTAGGATCAGGGAAGTCAGCAATCGCTCGACATTTTTCTGGGTCCGGTTTCACTCCATTTGTGTTGATAATGTAACCAGCGAATTTTACCTCAGCACCAACCTGAACTTAATCCTTCGAAAGGGCAATCCCATAGGCGTAACATCTTTCCAGAAGGGCTTTGACTCGTTGGACCATTATTTCCGCATTAGGGGCAAATATAAGGATATCGTCGACTATTTTAAGGACTCCTTTGAGGCCTTGGAGACCTTGGTCTCCACGAAGGCAGTATTCGTCACCACTTGCGTTAAGCCCCATGGGTGCTCTGCAATATCTAAATCGGCCAAACGAAGTTATAAAAGTTGTCAAATCTCTCGACTCGACGTCCAAAGGGATCTGCCAATAACCCTTTTTTGCATCCAGAGCTACAAAAATCTTCGAGTCTGACGGGATTGAAGATGCGATTTCGCTTGGGCTTGGAAAAGGATGTATGGGCCTCTGAACAAATTTATTCAAAGCAGAAAAGTCCGTGACCATCCTGACACCACGTCCATTCGGTCTTGGAAGAAACATGGCTGGACTAATCCAATCTGTTGGCCAAATTACTGGTTCAATGATGCCAGTTTCAACTTGTTGTCTGACATCTTGTTCGGACTGATCAAAATAGGCTAGAGGGATTGGAAGTGATGTGAGTCGCTTAGCAGGAGTTATTGTCACATCCTTGCGAAGGTGGATTTTCATTGATGAGCCTTTCATTGCTTTGAGCTCTGTACCGTTGGAGAATACTTGTTCGAACTCATGAAAGAGCGAGTCAAGCAAGTCCAAATCATTCCGAAAAATACTTTGAGTACTTTGAGTTTGTTGGATAAGGTTTGCTTCATCAGGAGGATAAGGAAACGATCGTGGAATGATTCCCAGAGCAATCAAGTTATGCCATGCAAGAAATAACGATTTGGTTATGGCTGGAGTAACAAAAGCTTGAATCTTTGCGATTTTGTCTTGAAGACGAATTTCCAGAGGAACTGATCCTAGGCATTCTAAAGGTCTGGCATTGGCAGCTTTAATTGAGCATATTTTTGAAGAATCGATTGGGATGCCATGTGTTTCAACAACATCCTGAGAAACAATTGGTTCAGTTGCACCCGTATCTGGAAGGGCTTGGATTTTAAACGGAATGCCGTTGAGTGGGATCACTTCGACCTCGACCAAAGGTGTTGGTCGAATATGCATTGAGTTAATCGTGATAACAGATGATGCAATTTCTACACGTTCCACACTGGATTGTCGTCGAAATGGTTCAATGCCTCTTTATGTGGGCCATGTGCTTGAACGTCCACGGGTTTGATGAGACTTTGAGCGTGAATTGAACGTTTGATTACTTCGACAGACTGGAGCAATATGACCTTTCTTGTCACATTTATGGCATGTAAGATCACGGGCAAAACATTCACCTTTGGCATGCTCATCCTTACGACCACATCTATGGCAACAATTAGACAAATCGGGTTTATTTTTGTGGTAGTTACCTTTGCCACTCTTCGACTTCTTGTATGAAGACATTGCTGCAACGGAGACATTATTTGAATTGAATAAAGTCTCTCGAACCTTGCTCGCCGATTCCCAAGCGGTAGCGATCCTGTGAAACTCGGCTCGAGTCGAAGTCTCTCGTCTCAAGAGCTCTTCTCTGAGTTTGAGATCCGATGTACCAGTGATAATTCTTTGGGCGTAAATATCATCCACACCGAGTGTCTCTAATTCAGCTTCATTGCCCTCGAGTTGCAATCGGAGATACCAATCAGATTTTGGAGGAGACGTGGCGTCGTGGTTAGCGCAGTTTCCTATAGTGAGAGGGGTCCCAGGTTCGATTCTCCTCCCCGACCTTTCTCAAGGAAACTTTTAGACGCTAATTCACACCCATAGACGGAGAACCATTCTGATACCGGACATAAGATTGCCTATCGGAACAATTTGGACGATGCGATGGCTGGCTTCGCTGGCCGGGCGAGGCTCAACCCTCCGACCCTAGCACCAACACTCAAAAAAAAAAAATCAGAAAATGGTTCTCGCTGACGTTGGTCACATCGGAAAAACTTATATCGTCTCGTAATCAATGGGATGTTTCGAAGGAAAAATCCTTTCAGAATACGGGGAGGGGCAGAAATATCCAGACAAAACTTGGATGACGTATATCTCCTAAAGCAAGAGGAATACTTTTATTTCCCGCGTTTTTCTGGCTTGACCAAAAACCGGTTTTGAATGTTTGTTAGTTTTTTTGTTTAAATCCGGAAATATGAAGCCCCTGGAACAAAAGCGTAAAGTGATTGCTGAATTGCTCTCGGCCGGCAACGACGCCAGAGCCATCATCAAGTCAACCAAGTACCCCAGGGCCACCGTCAACGAGGTCATGAAGAGGCTGCAGTCTGGCCGGGGGACAGGCCACGCCCCCTGCGGCCCACACAGGGCAAAAAAGCAGACCCCCAGGTTCTTGGCGGGCCTGAGGAGGTCCATCAAGGCCAACCCTGCTGTGTCCTTATCAGCCCATGCAGCCAGGCAGTCCGCGAGCAAGAGGACTGTGGCCAGGGCCGTCAAGGAGGACCTGAACTTGACCTCCTACGTCAGAGGCAGACGCCACCTTCTTACCGAGAAGATGAAGGCCACCAGGCTTGAGAGGGGCAAGAAGTTGCGCAGAATCTGCAAGGTCAATCCGAGGACGGTCAGACTTTTCTCAGATGAGTCAATCTTCATGGTGGATGGTGCGTACAACCCCCAGAACAACAGATGGCTTGCCGAGAACAGAACCGTTGTGCCTCCCATCATGAAGACAAAGAATCCTGCCAAGATTATGGTCTTTGGCCTCATCAGCAGCGACGGGAAGGTGATGCCAGCCCATGTCTTCCCTCCCAAATTCAGGCTCAACGCCGCCGGGTACGTGGAGCTTCTAAGGAAGGTCGTGATGCCCTGGCTGGCAACCTTGTTCCCACCAGGAACCAAATTCATGTGGATCCAGGACTCTGCTCCGTGTCATGTGTCCAATGTTTCCATGAACTTTTTGAACAACAAATTTGACGTGGTGGTCAAGAAAGACGAGTGGCCTTCAAACAGCCCTGACCTCAACCCATGCGACTTCTAGTTGTGGTCCGAGCTGAGGAGGAAGGTCAACAAGATGCCCCACAACAGTTTAGCGTCTCTGAAGTCGTCGGTGAAGCGGAACATGGCCTCCTTCTCCACGGCCGAGGTCACCAAAGCCTGCTCGGTCTTTGTCGGCCGCTTAGACGCCGTCATTAAGGCCAATGGTGACCATATTGAATAAAAATGTTCTTAATTGTTGTCCAAACTTTTTTTGCTAAATACACAATTGGCTAAAAATAGCTCTTGATGCTGTAAATTATGTTCAAAGTTTTGTCCGGATACTTCTGCCCCACTCTGTACAGATACATCCGTCCTCCCCATATATAGGAGTAGTTGATGTGGTCTCAAGGGTTATGAATTGCTGAAGCTTGAGTTCCAAAGAAGCTTTCAAATATCCTTGCTGTTGAGTGACTGGCAAAATATTCATAAGATTGGACGAGAAATATAAATCAAAGCCCTGAGACCATGACCTGAATTCGGCCAAAGTGGATGTACTCATCAACTTTTCGGGTCGTAATGCTTCATTGATTCAATTTGACCGATGAATTGGGCTTTGATGTGTAGAAGTCATGACTTGATCTGTATTTGACGAGGGTTGACTTACTACCGAAATAAGTGACGAGATTAAAGCAATGGCATCAGTAGAAAGGGTTAACAACGTCTCTTCGGATTCGTCAAATTCGCTCGATCATAGAGGACTGTAAACTGGAGACCGCTCCTCATTTCGCCGTTTACGTTGGTAGGGAAGTCTTTCCCAAGCACGGTGGATTGCTTAGCTCTCATTGATGAAATACCAAGATTTTAAATACGTTTTTCAACGTCAAAGGGTCAAAATGAACAACTTTCATTAAACCAATTATCATATGTTAGGTTAAATAAAGTAATTAAATCCCTAAAACAAATTGCTAACATTTCCAAAACTGAAGTGCTAGCTATCAATAGAGGCTATAGATTGGCATAGACATAACATCGAGCAGATGTTCAGCCATATTAGTACAATGAAATCTCAAATGAAATTCTTTATTCATATGAAGACATATATTGTTTAATCTTTGATATTTCTAGATCTTTCATTGGTTTCCTATTTCAATAGATATAAACTAATTTTGTTGACTTCATGTTGGATTTTTTATAACTTTATCAATCAATATTAGGCAGCTAACAAGGTTCATTTCCTCAATCTTTAGAACACTGTTAATTTTTTAAGTTATAGGAAGAGCTTACTTCTTTTCAATCCAGGCAGAGTGCACTTTCTAACTTCCTCATTCCCATTACATGATCAAGCACATGGGTTTCTCCTATGAAAGGACTCAAATAGTTATTAGTTATGAATGTAAATCACACTATCACAGTTTCATGATATGCTTAAGAGAGTTTCTTTATGTGCATCAAGTAACACTTCATCTTTGGGAAGCATTACAAGAACCACTATCAAATAAAAATTCTTTCTTTGGTGACTTGATCAATGGAACAAATGCATTTGTGTTGAAATTTTGGGCAAATATATGCTAAGAAAATAATCTGTTTTGAGCTTAAAAGATCCCCAAAATTATGCCTCACACAATGCAAACACTGAAATTTATCTTACTCTCTTGGTTCACTCACATTTAGAAAAAGTAAATGGACTTTTGGGATGTGGCTGAATCACCAACAGAATAGGCCCCGCCATCAAGATGAACTCACACACCATGAAGAATCTATCAGTAATTGAGACTTGACTGATTCCCAAAATAACTTTGGGTGTGAATTTGCTCCTGTCACTAAAGTGTATCAAAGGTGGGTGTGCCATCAACCATAAACTGTAGCACCATAGCAGATGAAGGAGTATTGCTACAAAACAAATGAACTGAACTTACGATTTAAAAAACATACTTGAAAGGCACTGCACAGATGAATTTATCACCTTTCAAGATGATTTTTCAAGATGTTTCAAATGTTGTAAGTGAGAAGCAACTGGCATAACAAACAAGGGTGACTGCAAATTGTAGGCTTTGTATAATTGTGATTTGGATCTTGCAAAAAGAATTAAGTCTCAAGTCATTTCTTTAGATAATAGAAGCCTACCATGAGCCTATGAATTGCAGGGGGAACTTAATACTCAAAATATAAAAAGTTGTTGTGCTGCCATCAGAAGAAATAATGTCTGAAGGTCGATGATCTCGTCACCTTTTGAATGGCAAATGTGGCCAACCCTGTCCAATGAGAATTGGCTTGGGTTGCCTGAATGACGCATTATTTGAGACAGGCACTTTTTCTGATGTGGTTTCAAATCCTTTAAATTAACAAAATCCTTGTCCAGAGGTATGGTTGACAACTCTGCAGGGACAGCAATGCAATCTCAGCTTGTAGTTGGTACTGATTCTCAGTGGTAAAATACCTTATCTTGGTAGACCTTGGTACCTATAATACCTTGGTTCTTACATGAGGAAAGCTTGGCTTATGGGTTCAATCTTTCTTCTTTTATTGGACTTTCATCCTCCCAAACAATCAGCCTGCTTTGACTTTTCTTTTTAGGGAGAGGTAGGATTCGCAAATTTCCAGGACAAAACATTGAAATTTAGGGATCAGAAATCAACTTTTACACTTCCAGAGGGTAGCCATGGGGCTAAGCACGTAAAACTCATTCTCAAAGGGACTTAAAACCACTTTTCTTGGACGATTGCGTTCTCCCGCCACAATCTGTTTCTTCCCTACTGATGTAAGATAATCTGATGATTGGCGGCGGCAGCGCAGCGCAGTCTAGGAATTCAGTGGTCTATGGCTCGATGTTAGCATAGGTGCCAGACTTAGGAAGTTCTCCTCAACCTTTTCCAACGATGCTTGAAGTAGGCGTAAAATTATCTTAGCCTCTTCTTGTAAAATGGCGGTGGGAGATTCCGAAATATTGGACAAAAATCTTTTGCCGGGTTAATCGACCGGGTCAAATGGCCTCGATATGCACGGTAACTGGCTTTGGCACTTAAGACATCACCCGGGGGTGGCCTCGTGGATGTTGTGGAAGTAGATTTTAATGGCATTTCCATCATCCACATTCACGTATCAAATTGACAAAATGGTTGTGCACGGGTTCACAAATTCAAATTAATCTTTTATGCAATTCATATCCTGCCGACTGCGCCATGTTCGATTCAAGAGAGAGTGTATTTTCCTTTTTGACCAAGAGCGTACTCTTCGTGACATAGATATTTCCATTCAGAAAAGATTCCTCAAACTATACACTTACATGTCTCGTCCACACACTTATTTATGTATCTACCATTTTGGTGTTTGAGTTTTTCTTACAAACATTCAATTGAATTTTTCTCTTTAAAGCAAGCGATAGCAGTTAGTAGCAAATTAGTATTGACAGGTACCACTACATTGAACCGAAGTCAGTCTCAGCTTATTTTGCACATTTTTTGTCGCCACGGCGACAGTGTGGTCCTCCTGTACCAAACACTTAAGCAAGGCTTCTATGAACTTTTTGCCCAAGTTTTGGAATGCTTTGAAAGAAAAAGACACCCAAAGACTCCTCTTGCATGCTTAAGAAACTCAATTTACCCAATGTACACTTGCAAATTAGAATTGAAAGATACCACTGCATTGGACCGAAACCAGTGCCAGCTTTTTTTGCACATTTTTTGTGGCCACGGCGACAAAATTTGTGCAAATAAAACACTTTGTTCACGGAAAGTGGTCCTCCTGTACCAATTACTAAAACAAGGCTTCTATGAGCATTTTGCCCAAGTTTTTGAATACTTTGAAAGAAAAAGACACCCAAAGACTCCCCTTGCATGCTTAAGGTACTCAATTTACCCAATGTACAATTGCAAATTAGAATTAAAAGATAGCACTGCATTGGACCGAAACAAGTTTCAGCTTTTTTGCACATTTTTTGTCGCTTCGGGGTCAAAATTTGTGCAAATAAAACAAATTGTGCACGTAAAGTGGTCCTCCTGTACCAATTACTGAAACAAGGCTTCTATGAACATCTTGCCCAAGTTTTGGAATACTTTGAAAGAAAGACACCCAAAGACTCCCCTTGCATGCTTAAGAAACTCAATTTACCCAATGGACACTTGCAGAAAAGTATTGAAGGGTATCACTACTGGTGCGACCTCCCTGGCCAAATCCAGTAGAAGCCCCATAAAACCTTTCACCGTCAAAACTGATCTTGATATCAGCGATTCTCCCGAGCAATCCGGAGCTCGTTGCCTTGGAGACCTGACACTGGATTGGTCCTGACGGGGCGTTGGGTCCCTTCGATCTTATGTGGACTGTATTCTTTCCTAATTGCACTGCACAATACAAAAAAAACTATTTCTTTTCGTAGCCTCAAAATGGCGCCTTTATTCTTTTCACTCTCGTTTTTCGAATCATCCCGATCTCTCAGGGTGTCCAAAAATAAACAACAACAGGGTACGATAATCGGGGGCGAGAAACAACCAAAAAAAACAAAGTCTCAAACTATTTCCGTATCAACACCCTCCCCCTCGTTCTCGTCCCCCGATTGGAACTCTCGGAGAAGACATAACTTCGTGATAGGGCGGACCAACTCTCCATCCGGAAGCTTGATCTTGGCCACCCGGATAATTCCATCTTTTCCAGGGAAAACTTCGCTAATCGTTCCGACCTTCCACTTCGCCCTGTGCGACATGGGTTCCACCACTAACACGACATCTCCCTCTTGCAAATTCCGATGGACTAACCTCCACTTGTCTCGAGCGAGAAGGGTAGGCAAGAACTCTTTGTTCCACCTCTCCCAAATCTCAACAATGATGCGCTCCAAATAATGGTAGTGACGTCTTGGGCATCGCGGTGTAATCCCTAGCTGGGATCGTGGAGTTAGGACGGAGCAGCAGAAAGTGGTTTGGGGTCAAGGCACTCGGTTCGTTTGGGTCCCCGGACTCGTACACCAAGGGTCTTGAATTCAAGAGGCTAGCCACCTCCGCAAAAAGAAGTCGGATCTCATCCTCCCTTAGATGAAAATGTTTCTTGTCCTCCTTCTACAAAACGGCGCTCATTGTGGTCTTGACGGATCGCACTAATGCTTCATGAGCTCCCCCCCAATGGGGAGCTCCGGGTGGCTGGAGAGACCAAACGATCCCGGTCTCTTCCGAGGCGATGATTTTCCTCGCCGCGATGAAGTTTGTCCCATTATCCGAGTATAATGTTTTGGGACGGCCTCGAAGAGTCTCAAACATTCGAAAGGCCACTAAAAAATCTTCTCCACCAAGACCTCGAGCGAGTTCCAAATGGATGGCGCGGGTTGTCCGACATGTAAACAATGCTCCCCATCTTTTCTCTGTCTTGTTGCGGCCCACCAACACCAAATAAGGACCAAAATAATCCACTGATGTGTTATAGAAGGGTGGCGAGGGGCAATCCATCCGTTCAATTGGTAATTCGGCCATCAACTGGTTGAGTGGTTTTGCGGATCTCTTCACGCAGAATTCACATCTCTGGCAACGCTTGATTGCCTCTCGGCCTCGTAAGACATGATACTGTTGACGAACGATTGCCAGGCCGTAGTTCGTCCCGGGATGACCATGTTTGACGTGGATGTCATCCAAGAGCCAATCAGTCAACGGATGTCGTGGATCCAATACCAATGGATGACGATGCTCATACGTGGTCTTGGCCTTATCAACTCGACCTCCGACTCTGATGCAGCCTTGGTCAGCAAGAAACGGGGTAAGGTTCAACAAACGCGACGTTTTCTTCAGATCTTCTCCTTTCTTTACTCGCTCCATATCCTGAGAAAAGCATTCTGATTGGGCCCGGCGAATTAATGAAATCAACTCTTCGTCTTCCGCTCGCTCTTCTTCCGGACTTTTTACTTCTAATCTTCTTTTTTCTATCGCTTCTTGAATCGTTTTCATTCCTTCCCACCATGGATCAATTTCTTGGAAAGTCACGACGTTATACGCTTTGAACTTGGTTCGCATCTCATCCAAATTCTTCTCCACGCTGACTTCCTTGGGCCAAGAGCTCTCTGGGTGGGACAGAAACTCGGGACCGTGGATCCAAAGATCTGGAACAAAATCTGTTCCGAAATCTGACACTAAATATTACATGAAACTAAAGAAGCTCATGGGATAGAAGTTTCATTTCAACTATTGGACTCATTGCCCCTAAATATCTGTTCAACCCGTTGCATTCACATTGGTTCGAAGTTTGTTCAGGAGCAGGGGAAGGTTTATCAGCGTCCCTTAAGATCATGCAACTACTATGATCTAAGAGAAAAATACGCTTTCAAGCAATGTTGTTATGTCTGCTTGACGGTCAGCTGCTTGTGGGATTTTGTAACCAAATGTTCGGATTGACGGTATATAGAGAGCTTTAGAGGTCTTGTTATTTTATGATACAAGACATCAAAACAATGCTGATTTGCGCAACATGAGATTGCCCATAACAAGAAATACTGAAAACTGGAGTGGGAGGCTAGCGATGAGAATGTTATTTCCAGAAGGATTAATTCAATTGCGTTCTTCTGCCAACGAGACCTGGCATGTATTGAGTAGATGGCGTATTTCAATTTTCAATTCAATTGAACTACGGAGTGAAAAGTTGTGCCTTCTCAAACTTATGTACTGAAGGGAGCATAGAAGGAAGTAATTCGCTCTTTTGTGGCAAAACAATTACCAGAAAAGGGCTAAAAAGAATTCGTCCTCGGTAGGACTTGCATTGAACTTTGAGAGAGCTTGACTTCTGGTTCCGACGTTCGATTAAGCTGAAAATTGAAATACAAGTTTAAGTCAACCAAGACAAGGTCTTATTTGCAAAAGAACGTAATTGAAATGTTCCTACTGGAAATCATGATTCCTCTCATTAGCCTCCCAGTCCAGTGAAATTCAGTGGTGCCCAAAGCAAGTAGCCTTTGACGGAATGTTATATTTAGAACCACGCAATCTCTTGAAATCGGCAGTAAGAATATAACTAAGAGCTTTGATGCCTTTTTGCAATTTTTCACGGAAATAGAGACTACCATAATTTTTTTAACAAAGCCGAAATTATTTTTCAAGGCTGGGAATCTAGGTGCATTGCGCCTATGTCTATGGATGTACTATCCAAGTGGGGCCCTTGGTACTATCATATCATATACCATCCATGCCCTCTCTGAGTGACGTACAGTCCTATCTTCTTGAGTCTCTCTTATTCTTCTGATGTTCGTAGTGAAACGTCGTTGGGCTGGCCGGGCTTTTTTTTCCTTCCAGCGTGAAAAGTTATTGAGACAAAAAAGTGTACAGGTTCAAAGAGTTCAAGTCATTAGGTCGGTTGTTGGAGCAGTTTTAAAGTTCTGTAAAAATTTTTAGAAATATAAAAGAAGCACGTGATATGGAGTTGAAAAAAAAAAACAAGCTCGATTAAGTTTCGCTACATAAGATGTGATTGAAAAACGCAGCTTATGTTGCAAACATGATCAAGCATGTTTTTTCTAGTCCATCTGATATGCTTCTTTTAAATTACTATATATACTCCTACTATTTTTTTAAACTACCTCAACAACCGCCTTTATCATGAAGCATAGCTGTATAGTCTAAACTATTGCTAATAAGGGATTGATTCAAAAACAAACCCAAGACAACGGCTCGGACATGCAAATTCATCCAAGTTAATGCAAATGCACATAAATGGTGGCTAACAGTCAAAATGATCTTATCAAATATTGCAAATGTTCAAGCGCTTAGACAAAATTAAATTGGAAAGAAAAGCCTTGGGCCTCTTTTGAAAAAAACAACTTGACCTTTTCTAGTTTCAGTCAAATGAACGAAAAATTGCGATTTGAACCCTAACATTGCTAAAAAATGTCCAACATGGCACTCAACAATAACTATTTCAATGACATTGAGTTAAGAAAAATAATTTGTCGACAATTTTAAAAAAATAATTTAAGCTCATTTTGCCAACAAATTTGCAATGCTTGAGATTGAAAAAATTGTGTGTCTGCCAAAGCAAAACCTAGTGGAAAATAAGCAATCCAAGGAAGTGTCATGTGAACCCAAGAAAGTCTCTCAAATTTAAAGAAATTTAAGTTCTAACTGAGAATAGAAGATTTGCAGTTGAGATATTCCAAAAAATAGCAAAAACGTGGAAGGCTGAAATTTTTTTAAAAATTGTTTGTCCCTGGTTAGATAATTTACCAATCATGACAAAATTGTACTTTCCTTTCGTCTTTCATTTTTTCTGGCAAATTGAGATTGCAACAAGTTCTTAAGCTTCGTAATAGAGATTTAAATGCATGCACTTGTAATGTAAATTTGTGTGTTTTACAAACTATTTTTATAAGCTAAATTTTTGAGTCATTGTCGGATTTTGTAGTAATAAAAGTAAGCTTATAAGGTTATATAAAGGTGAGGTAAACTCCTGTGGTAGTTTCCTTGTATTTTTATCATTTCTTGAGCCAATTTTCTTGCGTCTCGATATAAGAAAAATCTCGATATAAGAAGCATTTTGCCGCTGACAGAAAAGTTTATTAAAATGAGATTCGACTGTAAATATGTCACATTTGCTTCTTCCTTTATTTGGGTTCTTTATGCTAAGGGCCACATATTTTCATTCTTATTTTAGAAACTCTTCTGTTGGCTCTCTCTCGCATCAACAGTGTGATCAAATCCCAGCCAAGATTTAAAGCCAAATTATCAAAAAATAACCTAGATTGTGACAAATTAAAGCTAAATTCCGGTCAAAAAAAACAAAACGAATGGCCAAAAAAGTGTCAAGTTTTCTCATGATTTTTAGATTTTGAACAACAATTTTGGGGAATAAAACTTAATCAGCCCATGAAGGATTCTTCGAAAAAGTGAAGAATCATGCAACTAGGTTTCATGTTATTCTTATCTGAACCCAAAGAGTTAGACAGATTTAGAATCAAAACCCTTTAAAATATCTAACTTAATAGAAAATTTATTCGATTCTTGTTAAAAGAGCAAAACTGATGTCGTTTTCCGCCTATACTCCTGCAAACCACAAAAACGAAACCACTAAAAAAAGAAAAAAAAGCTTACAATAGGATTGTTAACAAAGGAAAAATGCCCCTAAAAAGTTGATTTTTGTGAATGAAGTCTTGATTTCACCACGTTCTTGATAACATTGTATCAAAGTAACGAAATGATGTTGACGAAAGAGTTTTTTTTCAATTTGAGTTGCAAATTGGGATTAACATTATTGAAAATTTAGAAAATGCCTTAAAACGCTAGAAATGACAGGATATTGCTAACATAAAAAGCTATGAATATTTTTTCAAAGCTAAATGTCACCACCAAAACTCTTAAAAAGGCAAAATTTAGCTTTTTAAACCTAAATCTGATCACCTTGCGCATCAACCGTTACTCCTAAACTGCAAAGAGAGTGAAGATTTTTAATTGTTTGACTGGATTTTAGGTCGCTTTAAGAGCAATAAGTCGGAAAAAGAAGGAAACAGTGCAAGTAGTAAAAAAGAGCTCAAAGCTAAATAAAGGTAGTTTTTGGATCTTCATTGTCGGGTAATGGTGACGATTTGGGGTAAGGACGAAAAATTGACCTAATGTTGTCAAAACTTTATGCACCAGTCATGCCAAAACCATCAAGAAAAAGGCCAATTTTTTGTTTGATAAAACCAAATTGTGTTATGCCATGATTGTCACTTGAGCAAACTAATTTGGAAACCAAAAGTAGTAATTTAAAGCCATTCAGATGTTCTAGATTTGTTTCAAAGAATGAATGTGAGATTAAAAATACTTATTAATAATCTTGAATCTGGAAATTGAGAATCTGGTAATCGAGAATTTTTGTTGGGGCAATAGCTAAAGAAGTTTTTGTTTCTGTTTCGAAATTAGAACAGGATTTAAATGAGGACAAATGTAATCCATGGCATTTACCATTTTACAATTTGAAATTATTCATTTGGTAATATCTGGCAATGTTCCTTCGTTCTTCTTTCGTCTAAGCTCACATCGTCACCATTACCCATGGTCCATGACCGTCCATGACTGAGAAAGAAGCTTACTTTACCTACAAAGGAGCAATATTGTGTCACGCTGATTCTAGCGGAGGTGAACGGCTGACGCTCCTCAAATTCAGGCAGGGATGCCCGATGGCGCAAACTGTGCCAAATTCGACGAGTTCAGAACAGAAAATTACATCTTTTTAAAAAACTTTACTTGTCAAACGTTGCTTTTAGTTTTAATAGATATACACTTTGGAAAATATATGTACAAAATGGAATAATCTTTGAAATGCTTGATTCCAGTACTTGCTTTGTGCGCGAAAAGGTAATTGTTTTTGTTTTTGAAAAGTCCCAGTTGAATCAGCTGAAATGTAATCAATTACAATTTCTTTGAGTTGAGTTGTATTTAGATACAAGTACATTGAAATCACAATTTCATTACAGGTCAGGACAAGGATGACTCAAGGGGCAATGTATTCAGAACACCACTGCTTGTAATCACAATGAAATTGCAAGGAAACTATATGAGTTGAAAATACATGCTCATTTTAGTGGGATGTTAATGTGAGTAGTATTGCATGAATTTGTATTCCGAAAAACAGAGGTCCCTGACTCAGCTCATTCTCCTAGGCCAGGGGTTGGGAATTTGTGGGTAGTTTTTGTTGAGACTAAGAACAATGGAGAAGGGCCAAAATAGCGAGTCCAAGAGTCATCCGATCACTGAAGTGGTGGCCCACAGTATTATATTCGTTTTTTTGTGGGCCCATGGGGCCTATCAGCCCATGTTTCCTGTGCAGAAAAGTTATTTGGCCATCCATGTACGTATGCTGGTTTATTGGTTTATTGGTTCATCCACTCATTACACTCATCAAGTGTATAAAGAGCATAAGAATTGTTTGAGGCACTGAATTGTAACCTTTCCGAGTTAGTAAAAATTTAGAAGTAAAATGTGATTAAAAAAAGAAAAAGAAAAAAAAAGAAAAAAACGGAGTAAAGCCCTCAGCATGGAGTAGATCTCATCTCAGCATCGAGCATCGTCTTCGTCAACCCATTCTTGGATTTCTGCACAGACGAGGCTTGTCTAAGTTCCAAACTCAAATTATTCCAGTGAGGAACAAAACGTACAAAAAATGAGTTCGAACGAGCATTTAAGTGGCACAATGGTGCTCGCAGATGTTTTTGTGCGACCGATCTTGTTGTATAACGTATCACGTATGTATTCCATATTAAGTGCTATGTTTGCCTTTTTGTGATTTGAATATGATTTCTCTCTTGTAAAAGTTGATATGGTGAGTAACGGACGAGATTGAAGAAATTGGCGTTTTGCAATTACATGTGTTTGTCTAAATTTAGTCTGTTCCATGTCTGTACAACTTTTGTAACAAAATCCTTCCTCTTGTTATGGTAAGTGCGAGGCATTAGTATTGCTTCAGAATGGAAAAATGTGAGATGCCCGATACTAGAAATGAAACTGGTCAAACGTCATGTTGCATTTAAGGCAAACCTGTTGTCAGGTAACGAATTGACGGATTCTCTCAAGCGCCAGAGACGAGTTGTCTGTGTACTTGAGAAGGGGAAGAGGTAAGTAGGTCTTCATCTTATTTGCGTGGCTCCTAAAATCTTCTGTTAGTGACATTTTTGAGAGTTTTTGTAGCCAAAAACGTTAATGGATTTGTGCCCGAAGCAAAGAATGTCACTCAAAGAAAAAAATGATGGCCATGGCATGGCTTGATATATATCAACGTTTTGGACGTGGAGGTAATTCTTGTAGGCTTACTTGCTGTTGGTAGTAGTTCTAAATTCATCTTAAGATAAAGAAATTGTTAGTTCCATAAGTATTTTTCGAGAAATCAATGTTAAAATCTCCGCACAAGAAAATTGTTTGAGATTTGCATATGCTGAATATGAATTCTAGTTCTTCTAGCCTAATGCTTTTTGGACATTGGCACTTGAGGAATGTAAACCGATAGTATGATAAACTTTTCTGTCTCAACAGCAATCGTATCGCAGCTCTATACATGAGTGTTATGTTATGGCGTACAGTGAACGACGGTGAATGATGTGGACACAATTAAGCTCAAATGCTAACGGCTTCATTAAGCAAAAGGGTATATAAACAGCGAGTCTGTCTAGCAAGGATTCAAACAGCTTGTTACGAATAAGCACGTATTGTGCTAACATCTATCCCCCCCTCCCAAGACACTAGCAAAATATTTTTTTTAACATTTTCCCACGTAAACTCTGAAGTTTGCTGTTTGGAAGTTGGAGCGGTTTCCTTGTTCCTAATGTTCAGGTTAAGACTGGTCTACACGTGAAGCAAAACGACAAATATTTAATGAAATCAAGACAAAACTTGCTTGTTGGCCAATATTATTTTAAGTTTGTCAAATATTTCTGATTTTGAACGTGTTGAAAAATTATTTGCCTCTAGGGTAACTTTTTCTTAATATTTTCATTCGTTATTCTTGTATTCGTTCATCCTGTACCTTTGTAGAGAATTGGCCTCGGCAATTGACATCTCATTAGCAATCCAGGAGTATAGAAGGGCGGGAAATAGCGTTCCTTTGGTAATTGCCGTGTGGTCAGTCTTCTCTAGACCTGCAGACGGCCTTCAAGAAAGATCTTCCACAGCCTTGAGAAGAGCTTTAGACTCTCGCACTTTTTTTTGTAGAGGTGACCATGCACAGTGGAGTCCGCATATTTTGCCAATTCAGTTAGGGCCAAGGTTACAAGGGAATGAGATGTTCCTTGAGCCTGATCCAGTGTGAGGCGCATGCACTACATAACCTCCCCCCATCGCATGCATGCTTCAGAATAGAGATTATCATGACAGTAAACTTCGATTCCGCTGCCAATGATATCTTTGAAAAGGGCCAGAATCTTATTCTTGTACCTATGTTGAGAATTGGCCTTGGCAATAGACATGAAAGCAGTTTTGGTGCTCTTTCGGATTTTCGCGATGCTGTACAGCAATCGATCAACATCACCGGCCAGGACCCTAAACCGATACTTTGGAATTGTGTTTCAACGTTGCTACTTTCTGAGCAGATAGAGCCCATTATTGTCATGGGATCCAGACACTCGATCAGAGGCTTCCACGTAGATTGGCCACGACACCACCTAGTAGTTCCAACTATATTTGAGTTTAATTTTTGGCCAGAATTCCTCAATTCATCCATCATAATGATGATCATTCTGTCTAACCACAGCCCCACTAGCAGAAGCCAAAGGCAGTTGTTGCCGCTCTTGTATTCCACCCTTATTCTTCTTCGTCGCCATGGACAACTTCTTCTTTACCTCCAATGATGGTAGCCCATTTTCCCAAGCCCCAAACAATCGAGGATGACTCATCCTGTGCTTTTGTGAATTGGGAAACAGGATTGGGTCCTCCACATTGATCACCTGTTGCTGTTATGATCATTATAATCATCCTTCACCTCTTCCTCATTCATGATGAGCTGAGAATCTTCCGGTTGAGTATTCACCTCTTCCACAATGACACTCTGCGAGCAAACGTGTAGTAAATATTGTGATAAACTAGATTTTTCTGAACTGACTGAAACCAAACTTTCACTGTCGGACATATTGATTCGCGTGTATTACAAGACAGCATTGAATTATGGAGAGAGACATTTCCCCTTTTTGTTGGTCCAAATAGCGACGCGGTTTTCTTTTTTTACCTTTACCTTTTTTTCATGTAGTCTCTGACACACATGGCATATAAGTTTCCTTTCAGTGTTTCTCTCCTTATAATAATGTAGTATTCCCGCCTTGCTTCTATTTCTATGCTCTTGCTCTCTCTAGTCAATCATACAAATATGCACATTCTTTGAAAGATGAGGGAGTTTGAATGTATTGACCCAACTGAAGTGGTGAAACACGTGAAAACAGATGGTCTGAAAAATATGTTACAAGTTCGGAGAGGCAGAGATAACTGGTAAGCATAGTGCATTGTTGATTCTTTTATCCAGCACAGTGGATTTTTTATGATGGCTTCTGGATCTTCAGTTCCAGAAGCCATCATATACATCCAGTTTGGTCCGGCCAACCACGTCCACATGACCGCTTCCGCAAGTAGCAATTTCAATGATGCAAGGGAAATGCTTTGTTGGGTTGGTTGGAAATAGCCTCTCAAATTTGCTTTGATCTAGAAAAATGTTATTTGAAATATTTCCAGTGTCCATTAACAATTCTAGTTTACCTGCTTTGATGATAACATGAAAATACGCGAATTTCGGAATTGTTCATATCCTGGTGTACTTCATTGATGTTTGTGGGCAGTAATGTGTGAACTGCATCTTGATTCTGTGCAAGGCCGACCTCCTTGTTTAATAGTTTCCCAAGATCCATTCTTCATCATTGCTGACATCCTTGTCAGGATCTTCAGGCACTGCATTTCTTAGTGGTCTTCTCTAAACCTGAATATGGCCTTCGAAAAATTTCTTCCACAGCCTTGAGAAGAGCTTCAAACTCTCCTCGCACCATAGACAATACACAAGAGAGTTCGTTCATTTTGCCAATTCAGTTAGGGCCAAGATTACAGCGGATTTAGATGTTCCTCGAGCCTGATCCTGCGTGAGGCGCACGCGTAACATAACCTCCCCGTCAAATGCATGCTTCAGGTTAGAGATTATCATGGCAGCCTCACACTCTTGTTTCGGTACCTGTTTCATGATACATCGGTGTATTTTCTCCACGGATTCAAAGGTTGTATCCACCTGGATGTCAGGATTAAAGGAGAAACCAAGCTTAAATTTCGCAATCTTGGGGTTGGATAAATTTCCTCACGTACAGTAAGCCAAGACACCGGCTAACAGGTTGCAAGAGCAAAATGCTGATCCGTTTTCGGTCTGACAGCCTTATCAGCTCTCCAGACATGGTCGAGGAAATTCCCCACGTCTGCCTTTAGAGCAAGGGTTACCGGGTTCGCCAGAAAGGCATCAAGTATATTGGTATAGCATGGGCCAAAAGCCTTTAGACCCATTAACTGGACTTAAAGTTTTGTTCACAAGGGCCTGATTATCAATGAATAGTAGTTCAGGGAATGCACCAGGCGTAGGTCGTTGGACACGGCACGTGTCTGCTTTGATTGATTGCTTGCTTTTGGTCCTCTTCTTGCAGAAGATCCTGCTAACTGCGCCAATTTGTAGCAATACTGAGTTGGGATGATCGGTTTGGGAGCGGTGCTACAATCATTGGATGATCCAATTGGATAGGGTATTCAGAGCTTGAATAATAAGAATGGCCGGAGACAAACTTTAGTGATTAGAGTCTTATCCTTTATTTGGTCGAAGTGGTGATGTTGCATAACAGGATAAGTCAGCAAGGGGAACATTCAGATTAAGATGGATAGCAGGGTACAAAGATACCATGACTAATCTTTGTTAATACAGGAAAGCTGATCCACTCAATGGATAGGATGGCTAACAGGGGCTATCTCTGATCCTATCAACATTTAAAGTTGATCAGCACCGAGGAAGCTATATGCATTTGTAATGTATTCCCTCAGCTTGTTGGAGTCGAACGTCCCTTCTCCTCCCTCCATAGAATAATCCCAGGTATCGGGCGATAGAATCTTTTGCTTGTAAACTTCGATTCCGCTGTCAATGACATCCTTGAGGGGGATTAGAATGTTATTCTTGTGACTTTTGTAGAGAATTGGCCTTGGCAATTGACATCTCATGAGCAATCCCGAAATAGAGAAGGGTGGGAAATTGCGTTCCTTTGGTAATTGTTGTGTGGTCAGTTTTCTCTAGACCTGAATATGGCCTTCGAAAAAGCTCTTTCATAACCTTGAAAATAGCTTTAAACTCTCCTTGCACTTTTTCGTGGAGGATACTATACACAAGAGAGTCCGTTCATTTTGCCAATCCAGTTGGAGCCAAGATTACAGCGGATTGAGATGTTGCTTCTTTTTTTGGGCGGTTTGAACCATATTCTTCATATTCGTCATTAAGGTTGATGCTTCCTCCATGTCCCATAGTCCAAAATATCTTGGATGACTCATGAGATGTTTTTGTGAGCATAGCAACGCGGTTGGTTCCTGGGTCTCGTCTTGGTGGTCTTTTTCTTCGTCTTCCTCTTCGACGATAATGCTTTGAGAGTCCCAATCATCATCATCATCAACGTCAAGGATGTTTTGAGAGCAAATCTCGTCCGAATGTTCAGAAAGCACACTTTCAATGTCAGACATTTTTTTTGTAGTGCAACAAATGTCAACCAATGTTTGAATGTGGCTTCAAGTATGTTTGCTACAGTATTTATATGGTGTGAGTGTCCGTGTTGGGTCCAACACGTCCATCCTTCTCTCCCTCCTCCTCAAGCATTGTTTCATGATTCAGTTGAATAGCTACTGGATATTTTCCAACAATCTGAACTCCACAAATCAATCTATCTAATTTTCTTCCGGCTAACAAACTTGCGGAGCAGTCCTCCTGAAATTGCTTGTGTAAGACAAGTTTTTATTTGAGGCCACATTTCACCATCACTTTCCCAGCCATCCTCAAAATCCATGTCATCAAATTCGATTTCATCGGGTTGCATACACAACTCTCTTTGGCCAAGGCTGGTCAACTCAATCATAATAAAGTTCACGAAGTCCACAACGTGGGATATCTGACTTAGGACACAGGGTGTCCTTGAACCGCTTGGTGATCTTCACAGTAACATGCCCAGTAGTCTGGCTTGGGCTGTCGTGTGGATATGGTTCAGCTTGAGGTTCATTGGTCATCTGGGGGTTCATCTTCTTGCTTACTTGGGGTACTAGGTTGAGGAGTTTGTCTTGACTCATCTTCGCCTTGGCCTCGGATGTCAGTGTTCCGGATTCTTGTGGGGCGTTTTGGTTAAGTCCGTAGGTACTCAATCAACTTGACCCAAAGGAAAATTGGGAAAGTTATTGTATTAAGCTCCTGTATTGTTCTTGAAAATCCACGCCACTTCGTGGCTGTTCTTGAAAATTCTGGACAGGAATGGTCCCACCGATTCGGGGTTGTTCTGAATTCTCCTCCACCACCATTTCGATGGAGTCAACATCCGAACTAATCCGGATGACTTCGGGTTCTGGTTGTTCTCGAGAATCCGGAACAATCGGAGTGTTGATACACGGTTGGATGTCATCTTCTTCCACTGGAATTATATGCTCTATATTTATTCGTAGCCAAAACTCTTCCTCCTCCTCATCTTCACTGTCCCAGACCGGGACAGATGATGGGCTATCGACATTTTCATTATTTATTTGAGGCCACATTTCACCATCACTTTCCCAGCCATCCTCAAAATCCATGTCATCAAATTCGATTTCATCGGGTTGCATACACAACTCTCTTCGGCCAAAGCTGGTCAACTCAATCATAATAAAGTTCACGAAGTCCACAACGTGGGATATCTGACTTAGGACACAGGGTGTCCTTGAACCGCTTGGTGATCTTCACAGTAACATGCCCAGTAGTCTGGCTTGGGCTGTCGTGTGGATATGGTTCAGCTTGAGGTTCATTGGTCATCTGGGGGTTCATCTTCTTGCTTACTTGGGGTACTAGGTTGAGGAGTTTGTCTTGACTCATCTTCGCCTTGGCCTCGGATGTCAGTGTTCCGGATTCTTGTGGGGCGTTTTGGTTAAGTCCGTAGGTACTCAATCAACTTGACCCAAAGGAAAATTGGGAAAGTTATTGTATTAAGCTCCTGTATTGTTCTTGAAAATCCACGCCACTTCGTGGCTGTTCTTGAAAATTCTGGACAGGAATGGTCCCACCGATTCGGGGTTGTTCTGAATTCTCCTCCACCACCATTTCGATGGAGTCAACATCCGAACTAATCCGGATGACTTCGGGTTCTGGTTGTTCTCGAGAATCCGGAACAATCGGAGTGTTGATACACGGTTGGATGTCATCTTCTTCCACTGGAATTATATGCTCTATATTTATTCGTAGCCAAAACTCTTCCTCCTCCTCATCTTCACTGTCCCAGACCGGGACAGATGATGGGCTATCGACATTTTCATTATTTATTTGAGGCCACATTTCACCATCACTTTCCCAGCCATCCTCAAAATCCATGTCATCAAATTCGATTTCATCGGGTTGCATACACAACTCTCTTCGGCCAAAGCTGGTCAACTCAATCATAATAAAGTTCACGAAGTCCACAACGTGGGATATCTGACTTAGGACACAGGGTGTCCTTGAACCGCTTGGTGATCTTCACAGTAACATGCCCAGTAGTCTGGCTTGGGCTGTCGTGTGGATATGGTTCAGCTTGAGGTTCATTGGTCATCTGGGGGTTCATCTTCTTGCTTACTTGGGGTACTAGGTTGAGGAGTTTGTCTTGACTCATCTTCGCCTTGGCCTCGGATGTCAGTGTTCCGGATTCTTGTGGGGCGTTTTGGTTAAGTCCGTAGGTACTCAATCAACTTGACCCAAAGGAAAATTGGGAAAGTTATTGTATTAAGCTCCTGTATTGTTCTTGAAAATCCACGCCACTTCGTGGCTGTTCTTGAAAATTCTGGATAGGAATGGTCCCACCGATTCGGGGTTGTTCTGAATTCTCCTCCACCACCATTTCGATGGAGTCAACATCCGAACTAATCCGGATGACTTCGGGTTCTGGTTGTTCTCGAGAATCCGGAACAATCGGAGTGTTGATACACGGTTGGATGTCATCTTCTTCCACTGGAATTATATGCTCTATATTTATTCGTAGCCAAAACTCTTCCTCCTCCTCATCTTCACTGTCCCAGACCGGGACAGATGATGGGCTATCGACATTTTCATTATTTATTTGAGGCCACATTTCACCATCACTTTCCCAGCCATCCTCAAAATCCATGTCATCAAATTCGATTTCATCGGGTTGCATACACAACTCTCTTCGGCCAAAGCTGGTCAACTCAATCATAATAAAGTTCACGAAGTCCACAACGTGGGATATCTGACTTAGGACACAGGGTGTCCTTGAACCGCTTGGTGATCTTCACAGTAACATGCCCAGTAGTCTGGCTTGGGCTGTCGTGTGGATATGGTTCAGCTTGAGGTTCATTGGTCATCTGGGGGTTCATCTTCTTGCTTACTTGGGGTACTAGGTTGAGGAGTTTGTCTTGACTCATCTTCGCCTTGGCCTCGGATGTCAGTGTTCCGGATTCTTGTGGGGCGTTTTGGTTAAGTCCGTAGGTACTCAATCAACTTGACCCAAAGGAAAATTGGGAAAGTTATTGTATTAAGCTCCTGTATTGTTCTTGAAAATCCACGCCACTTCGTGGCTGTTCTTGAAAATTCTGGACAGGAATGGTCCCACCGATTGGGGGTTGTTCTGAATTCTCCTCCACCACCATTTCGATGGAGTAAACATCCGAACTAATCCGGATGACTTCGGGTTCTGGTTGTTCTCGAGAATCCGGAACAATCGGAGTGTTGATACACGGTTGGATGTCATCTTCTTCCACTGGAATTATATGCTCTATATTTATTCGTAGCCAAAACTCTTCCTCCTCCTCATCTTCACTGTCCCAGACCGGGACAGATGATGGGCTATCGACATTTTCATTATTTATTTGAGGCCACATTTCACCATCACTTTCCCAGCCATCCTCAAAATCCATGTCATCAAATTCGATTTCATCGGGTTGCATACACAACTCTCTTCGGCCAAAGCTGGTCAACTCAATCATAATAAAGTTCACGAAGTCCACAACGTGGGATATCTGACTTAGGACACAGGGTGTCCTTGAACCGCTTGGTGATCTTCACAGTAAAATGCCCAGTAGTCTGGCTTGGGCTGTCGTGTGGATATGGTTCAGCTTGAGGTTCATTGGTCATCTGGGGGTTCATCTTCTTGCTTACTTGGGGTACTAGGTTGAGGAGGTTGTCTTGACTCATCTTCGCCTTGGCCTCGGATGTCAGTGTTCCGGATTCTTGTGGGGCGCTTTGGTTAAGTCCGTAGGTACTCAATCAACTTGACCCAAAGGAAAATTGGGAAAGTTATTGTATTAAGCTCCTGTATTGTTCTTGAAAATCCACGCCACTTCGTGGCTGTTCTTGAAAATTCTGGACAGGAATGGTCCCACCGATTGGGGGTTGTTCTGAATTCTCCTCCACCACCATTTCGATGGAGTCAACATCCGAACTAATCCGGATGACTTCGGGTTCTGGTTGTTCTCGAGAATCCGGAACAATCGGAGTGTTGATACACGGTTGGATGTCATCTTCTTCCACTGGAATTATATGCTCTATATTTATTCGTAGCCAAAACTCTTCCTCCTCCTCATTTTCACTGTCCCAGACCGGGACAGATGATGGGCTATCGACATTTTCATTATTTATTTGAGGCCACATTTCACCATCACTTTCCCAGCCATCCTCAAAATTCATGTCATCAAATTCGATTTCATCGGGTTGCATACACAACTCTCTTCGGCCAAAGCTGGTCAACTCAATCATAATAAAGTTCACGAAGTCCACAACGTGGGATATCTGACTTAGGACACAGGGTGTCCTTGAACCGCTTGGTGATCTTAACAGTAACAGGCCCAGTAGTCTGGCTTGGGCTGTCGTGTGGATATGGTTCAGCTTGAGGTTCATTGGTCATCTGGGGGTTCATCTTCTTGCTTACTTGGGGTACTAGGTTGAGGAGTTTGTCTTGACTCATCTTTGCCTTGGCCTCGGATGTCAGTGTTCCGGATTCTTGTGGGGCGTTTTGGTTAAGTCCGTAGGTACTCAATCAACTTGACCCAAAGAGAAAATTGGGAAAGTTTCTGTGAAGTCCACAACGTGGTTGGGTCGGCGTGCACCGGACTAATGTAAACGTTTCTGTGAAGTCCGCAAAGGATTGATGGGGTCCATCAAGGGATTGTGGTTATGTGATGAGGTCGTGTTGAACTTCTTACTGTGAAGCTCTGGGAGTTGAATTAAGAGATGATTTTCCCCCGTAGGTTTGAACCTCTCCCGTGGGCTTGTCTCTGAACTCGATCGATGGTTTCTCTTCGAAATTTCGTTGATTGCGTACATCCATTTGTAGCCACATCTCTTCATTATCCTCAGGCCATTCCATTCCTTCAACTGGACTACCCCATATGTCGTCGTCCCAGGCTGGTCAATTACTGTTCAATCATTGCATTTGCTTTCTGGTATTGAATTTTCTCGATGAGAATTAAAGATGACCTCAAGCTTCCAGGAAGATTCATTTCATTTTTTTTTCTTGAAATAATCATGTGTATTTGTGGCCACGGTGTTCCGAATGGCTTTTTAGGTTTGAATCAAAATACCCAAAGACACAATGGCAATTTTTGGACCCACAATTCAATGGGGAACAACTTTACTTTTATTGTTTTATACAAGATTAGGTCCAGGGAAAAAGTCATATACCTAAAAACCTATTAAATATAATTTTTTTAAACAAACTATTTAATCCATATTTAGAGACCATTTAGTTACCTTATGAATTCAAATTGAATAAAAATTCATTCAGCAACAGCTGAGTTATTTGACTTTGAATGGTCCATTTTTGACCCCAAAAAGCCGAAAAACGCTACAGTAATATGAAAAAACAAATTCCCAAAGATTTCACGTGGCTTTTCAATATTGCAAAAAATAAATGATTTTTTTCAGTTTTGAAACTTATGTGAAAATAGCTCAAAATATGAAAAAATATCACTTAAAATGCACTTAAGCAAGATTTTTGGAAAGTTATTTTTATAACTATTTAGAGTACGCTATGATGTGTGTTGTGCCAAAATTTCAAATAAAAATGTCTAACAAGTTCATATCCAAAATTACGAGTTCTAGAAGGACCATGTTCAAAATGGACTAAAATCGAGACTTGAAACATTAACCGATTTTTGCAAAACTTTAAATTATTACCCAACTTTGAGTGTCTTTGATACTGCAAAAGTTTTTGTTATTGGAAAATGTATTTTAAATGCCTTTTATGTGCTATTTTTTCTTATTTTGAGCTATTTTGACATAAGTTCCAAAACTCAAAAAAATCATTTATGTTTGCTATATTGAAAAGCTATGTGAAATCTTTGGGAATTTGTTTTTTCATATAACTGTAGCGTTTTTCGGCTTTTTGGGGTCAAAAATGGACCATTCAAAGTCAAATAACTCAGCTGTTGCTGAATGAATTTTTATTCAATTTGAATTCATATGGTAACTAAATGGTCTCTAAATACGGATTAAATAGTTTGTTAAAAAATGTTATATTTAATAGATTTTTAGGTATATGACTTTTTTCCTGGACCTAATCTTGTATAATACAATAAAAGTAAAGTTGTTCTCCATTGAATTGTGGATCCAAAAAGTGCCATGGTGTCTTTGGGTATTTTGATTCAAACCTAAAACGCCATTCGGAACACCGTGTGGCCGGAAGTCAATTGTTGTACAGACATCAGGGTTGGTCGGGGGATAATCCCATCCAAAAATTGTCCCCCTTGGGATAGACTTTTTCAGGCCTGATATCGTTATTTATCTTATCAGTAGTATTATCTTATCAGTTATTATCAGTCTTATAAGTAGTAGTGTTCCTGCCACCCGGCAAAGCCATAGTTGTCCTGTGGTATACATGGTTAAGGTAATGGGGCAGGCTTACTTTAGAGTACGCCTCATACTCCAAAACTAGCCTCTCCCCCTCACGGTTACCTGTGCAGTCGAAATACACCACCTCCACGAGTCTCCTGAATGTTCAATAGTCCTGTGGCAAGTGCACTTCCCGCGTGACACTCTCACCTCCATATCGCCGGCGTAGACCAATCCGCTCTTATTGATGTGTACTACTGCTGTGAGATTGTTTTCGTTTTTGTAACTGTAGGTTATCTGCACTTTTCGTGCAGATTCGCAATCAACGCATTTCTCCCCGATGGTGAAATTATTCGATGCGTGAATGTTCTTAACAAATAGTAAAATTTGTATCATCCAGAGGAGGACAATAAGCCTCCCCCATGGACTTATTCCCGCGCGTTCATTCATCATGCTGAACGGATATCTCTGATAGAGTATTATGGCTAGGATTGATGGATTGATAGCGTAGAAAAGAATCTCTTATGGCCCCTGGCGTGCGGCCACCGTGCATACAGCAATCGATCAATTTCTCCAGTGAGGACATTGACCTTCACTCACGCATTGTGTTTTCACGTTGCCACTTTTTTTAGGTAGACCCCATTATAGTCATATGACCAAGGACATCGTTCAGAAGCCTCCACATGGATTGCCCCTGACACCACTAACGAGGTCTTACTGTTTTTGATTTTCATGGTTGGCCAGAATTCCTCAACTCGTCCCCCATCATCATTCCGTCCGACCACAGCCCCACCAGCAGAAATTGAGGGTTGTTGTTGTTTTTGTTCTTCACTCTTATTCATTTTCCAAATGGTACGTACCCAAGACGTGAGCTTGTTCTTTGTCTATTGTTGATGCTCTTCTGGTTGTGGTTGTTCTTCTTTGCTCCTGCTCGAGTCATTGGAGTTAATGGTGATGATTTCTTCAATTACTTCAATCGAATCAGAATCAACTAGGATAGCTTCGGGATGGTCTCTGACCTCATGCATGATGGGATATTCCAAGACCGTTGGAATGCCTCTGCCAATTCGTGGTCGTCTGTCTTCTACCTCTTGGTCAAGTTCATTCGAATTGGAATCAACTGAGAGAGCTTCGGGGTGGTCTCTGACCTCATGCACATTGGGATATTCCAAGACCATTGGAATGCCTCTAGCAATTCGTGGTCGTCTGTCTCCTACCTTTAGGTCAATGCCTTCAACGATAAACGGATTGCCTTCACCTTGTTGTAGCCACAAATCATCTTTGTCAGCCTTATCAATGTCTCTGAACTGGATCAATGGTTTCTCTTCGAAATTTCGTTGACTGCTGTTATGTTATGGACGTGAGTGACGGACGCACGATGAGTACTCGGTGAAGCGCTTTTGCAAACTGCTTTATTATCGGGAGTTGTGGCATGGATTTAGAAGTATCGTATATACAGAGCAAGCATATATGAAGAGTAGGAGAGCACGAGGCATAAGGAATAACACTACATCCCCCCCACATTAAATGAATACATAATTTAAATATTTGCCCAAGTAAAACTTTCCGGCGTTGGCACCGCATTGGTAATATCTTCAAAACGATCTTCAACGAGCGGTTGGACGTTGCGGCGAAGTTGGGTGGTGGAACAAAACACTGTTAACCATTATACCACGGCAAAGCACTACGTGGGCGCTGAAGCTTTGCACAACGCTTATAAACAGCACAGATCACAAGCACCAACACTACCAGGATGACAAGTCCCATTTGGGCCGTGCCAATATGGATTTCTACAATGTGGAAACCAGAATTCTGTTCCACGTCATGGGGTTGAGAAATAATCTTTTGAGATGGGCTTGCTCCCATGATGAACGGTTGAGATGAATGGATCTCACCAAGAAAATTGTTTTTCTCTTTAACGTTCACTTCTTCTTGGAACGATATCCTCTATTCCTGACTCCACAGGAATTTGACGCTTTTGGCCACGATCAAACGTAACATCTCTAGGCAAAGGCTTGATGAATATTCTGTAGTGATAGGGATGAAAGAGTGGATACGAGCTGACTCCAACGATCCAGGTCGAGAAGTAAGCAAGAGTTGCTTCTTGTTGATGATATTTTATTCTTGTTGAAAGCAGTGAAGTACAAGAGATGTTAGCGAGTGAGGGATAAAGGGCGGATTGAGGAAAAGGAATTGACTCGCTTGTTCAGCGAATTCTACTTATAGTGGTTGGGACCTATTGTTCGTACATTCTAGAAGGATGTCTAGGGCGAAAACAATACCGGGTGTTAGTTGAGATGCATGCTTAAAATTCAGTACATACAATGTCGGCAACTGAAGGACTCTGTTGGGTTTTACCGTCTCATCTGTACTCCATCTGTGGTCGTTGGTGTTCTTCTCCTTGACTTCATCGTAGCCGGATTATTTGCACTGGCTTTTGCACCAGTCCAACTTTTGACTCGATCACGCTTTGTAACGAGCTATTGTCCTGTCACCATTTTCGCCGATGTTATTAATGGACTGGCTTTTGCCGCCTCGATGACGATGTCCACTTCGTCATCCGTTTTGTTACAGTTGTCCCCTTCCGAAAAGGGTCGCTGCGTCCTCGTAGCCCATATTCGACGATGTTATCGGGGGCTTGGTCTGTTGGTCCGATGATGATGGGTTGTCGGGAAGCATGGTAGGAGGGGCCGGGCGCGGCGCAGTCTGCGCACGATGAAGATGGCTAGGATTCCTACAACTAAGAAGACTGCGGTAGTAGAGGAACCTTTTAACATATATGCAGTGTGGTCGTGCCAGGTGGGGTGGTTGTGGGCTTGGTGCGCAGCTTGGGCTAGGTCCGTAAATGGGATCGAGCGGTGGTGCGGTTGTTCTGTTTTGCGAGCGAGCAACTGTCGGAGGGTATTCTCGGTGATAGGGGTGTCGAGTCGTAGCTCGTTGATCAGCTCCAGCAAGTTTACAGGTGCTGTTTTTGGCGGATTGACAATGGTCACTTTGGGTCCAATCCATCCAATTCTTGTAGGGGAGATGTAGTAGTCCCTGGTGTTCATCATGCATCCATTCAGGAGTATTAGGGAGGTAACTCCCTTAGAGTAGGAGTGCTCGGTGATGGTACCATTTGCACACGTCAGTTTGGCTTTTCCGGGGTGGCGGGAGAAAACCAAAAAGTTCTCGGTTCCTATTTGGTGAAACTCGACGGGCCGATTGATGGGTTGGAGTTCGAAGATGCAACGCTTTTGTGCTCGGCCCATATCGCTTTGGTGCAAGGCGTACAGACCGCTGGCGGCGATGGTTGAAGTTTTGATCAGCACGCGAATTTGCGGGCACATGTACAATTGGCGGATCTGAATGCAGGCGTTGTGTTCTGCTTGGTCCAATTCTTGGTGCCCTTGTTATTGGCAATGAGATAGTGATTGTGGTTGTTGATTCTTATCTCGTGGCCTTGCTTGGTCATGATCGGGACGGGGATGTGGCGGTGTAAGGGAAAGGTTTACTTGATTTTGTACACCGGTACTGGTACTACGACCCTCAGCTGACCCTCTTGGATGTCAGTGTGGCACGGTAGTTTGTAGAATAGAAAGCTTCCAGGTCATTCCGGTGGAGGGCAAGTCGTAATGGTCCGTTGGTTTGTGCGGCGATCTTTTTCAGGGCTGCTTGGATGACTTCAGGGTGAAACAGCTCCAGCGTTATGCTGCCATGCAAGGCTTGGGTCCAGGTGTTCAGTATGATGTGGATGTTGTTGGTGGCTTGCGTTACTACGTGTTGGGCTAGGGAGGTAAGAGCTTCTTTTTGTAGAAAGCGTTGTAGCCGGCGCTGCTCTTGTTGGGTTCGGTCTTGGAATGCCATTTCTTGGAGTACTAGAGCTTCAATGGTGTCGTTCAGTTGGCGTATATGCTCAGTGTTGGCTCGCATTCGCCGGGCAGCAGTGTCCACGTAATGCAACATGTCGTGCTTGGCTTCCAGTTCGTCTATTTGCTTGGAAATATGGTGGTGCGTAAAAACAGCGCCTAAGGCTCCTCCTAAGGTGACTAGGCCAGCTGCTATCAAGAGAGCCGCTCTTCGGGGACGGTTGGAGGGGTGGCTTAGGTGTCGTATCTCCCGTATTTTGCTCAGGCATTCTTCAGTGTTGGAGTAGATCATGCTCACTTGCCTGGCAATTGTAGGGTCGTGTACTTCGTTGCTCTCGTTTCCGGTCCTACTGAAGTGGTCCAGTACGCTCTGCATGTGGTAGAGCTGGTCAGCTATGGGAGACAGGTCTAGACGTCCGATGACGAGAGACGCCGTGGTGTCTGTGGCCACTTGGCCGATTGTCTGAAAGATGGCTGGTTCATTGTGAGGATGCTCGTTGGTGGACACCGATGGGGAATGAACGATAGCATAGATGGTTAAGCTGAACAGTGTCTTGGTTGCCCTAGAAATGGGATAACATGGTGGGTGTTATTTAATGATTGGGTTGGAAATAGGGGCTTTACATAAAGGTTGGGTTAGTCGCGGGGCGTGGTACAATTGGGGCACGGAATACTAATGGGTTAGCTAGGTTCGTAAAGCGAATTGGTCTGGTTGGAATGAAACTTGGCTTGGTGGTGCTGGGCTTCGGTTCCATCCCTGGATGGTGTTGTCGGGTTGTTTCCTTAATCGTTTGGTCCATGGGCTTGGATGAGTGGGATGTTGGTTGGCTTTTAAGTCGTGGTCTCTTGTTATCTTGCACGGTGTTGTTTTTCAACGACTCGCTGGTAGTCAGATCGATCATTTCTATTGTTGCTAGTGTCTCCGATTTTGGGTTGGGTGGCGTCACCACCTTGTCTCTTTTCAGCCGGTTGTTATCTGTTCCTTTTGGACTGGGTATTGTCGCTACTCCTTCTCTCCGGTGCCGTTCGCTTTTCGTGTCGGGATGTTCAGTGATCAGTCGGGCTATCGGTTGGTCCATAGGGATCCTGATGTCGTTGGTCGACAGGTTCGCGAGGTACATCCAATCGTGTTGGGGTGATTCGGCGGCTTCTGAGTCTCGGGAGTCAGTGGCCGGCGTTGTTAATGGCCTGTGATATATGGTCATCCCTTGGTTGGCATACTCGGCGGTGGGTATGATATGAGCGGCGGTGTCAGGCGCTAGAGATATGACGAATGGGATCTGGAGTGCGATTCCGTCTCCTGCTCGGAGGGTAATGACGTCCTGGGTACGTGCTGTTGCTGGCGCCAAGATGTCTAGCAAGGCAAACGTGTTGGGGCTCTTTCTTGGCCGTGGGTCATCGTTGTTCACCATGGTTATTGTGACTCGGCGGTCGGACCTGGCACGTAGAGACTTACAACGCAATGAGACTTATAGCGCCCATTGCAATGCTTGCAAATTGGGGTGTCACAGAGGTGAGGATACCACGGAAATGTTAAACCAAAAAAAATATGTAGTGTTAATCGTATTTGGCATGCTGGGTGGTGCTGGGGGTTTGGGCAGTAGTGGTAATGGGTGGGTAATGGTGTGGGGTAATACCCTCCCGCGCAAAAGACGGCTGGTCCCCAGCCTACAATAAGGAGACGTGGAAGATGCGATCAGATAAGGAAGAGGAGAAATCGCTATGAGCCAATGTGGGTTTCTTGGCGTCGGGCTTGCCAGGGGAGAGACTGTCATTGAGGTCGGTGGCCTTTCGCTTGGGGGCTGTCGAGTCCACGGCCATCTCTTGAGGGGATGTCGAGGTTTCGTTGGGCGAGAAGGCTTTGTCATCATTTGGGATGGAAAGCATCTCATCGTCCACTGGAGGAGGGGGAGTTTGGGCCTCGGTCAACGAGACTTGGCGGCTAGGGATAGGAGGGGTAGTGGGCGTATCGGGAGTGGGAGCGGGTGTATTTCGGGGATAATACGGGGGTGTTGGTTCGGGGGCCCATTCAGGGGCTTGGGTTATAACGCGAGTTATGATTTTGGTAGGGGGCGATTTCACTGCCTTCGTTTTTGGCCACGAGAAGGGTGTTTGGAGTTTGCTGAGCTCCCAAGGATGAGCTTTGGTGAGCCGGTCTTTACTAACCGTCTCAGTGGTAGTGGTGGAGCGCATGCCCTTGCCATGAATGGTCTTACGGATGACTACCTGTCGGTCGTTGAGGATTTCTTTGACTTGGAATAGTCCGTCCTGAAAGGTAGCAGTTTTTCGGGAAATACCTGACTCTGTCGGGTCTGAGGTTCATTGGTCATCTGGGGGTTCATCTTCTTGCTTACTTGGGGTACTAGGTTGAGGAGTTTGTCTTGACTCATCTTCGACTTGGCCTCGGATGTCAGTGTTCCGGATTCTTGTGGGGCGTTTTGGTTAAGTCCGTAGGTACTCAATCAACTTGACCCAAAGGAAAATTGGGAAAGTTATTGTATTAAGCTCCTGTATTGTTCTTGAAAATCCACGCCACTTCGTGGCTGTTCTTGAAAATTCTGGACAGGAATGGTCCCACCGATTCGGGGTTGTTCTGAATTCTCCTCCACCACCATTTCGATGGAGTCAACATCCGAACTAATCCGGATGACTTCGGGTTCTGGTTGTTCTCGAGAATCCGGAACAATCGGAGTGTTGATACACGGTTGGATGTCATCTTCTTCCACTGGAATTATATGCTCTATATTTATTCGTAGCCAAAGCTCTTCCTCCTCCTCATCTTCACTGTCCCAGACCGGGACAGATGATGGGCTATCGACATTTTCATTATTTATTTGAGGCCACATTTCACCATCACTTTCCCAGCCATCCTCAAAATCCATGTCATCAAATTCGATTTCATCGGGTTGCATACACAACTCTCTTCGGCCAAGGCTGGTCAACTAAATCATAATAAAGTTCACGGGAATAATGTTCACTTATCAACAAAAGGATACAAATCAACTTGATGGCTATTGTGAGATGTCATCTCTATTTATATTTGTGTTGTTAAGATGATCGAACATAAGGAATTCAGAACAGTTTTGGAGCCACGCTCACTTTCGCTCGCTCGGATGCAAGCACAGATCATGTAATATGTGTGTGGATGTAACAGGATGACTCTCACTGTGAGTGTCAGGCCAGTCATGGATGTGTCTGAGGTTTAGGGTTGGCCTAGAGACGTTAGGCCACTCTCCTAATTTACTCTTATTCTAGTGCCTAGTCTAGTAGAAAAAAAAAATCCAAGCGGGATTGAACCTGGCAAAAAATGACGATTGAAGAGATGACCCGTTTTACCCCTGAAGAAATTAGAATGATTGAAAATGAAGAATCAAGAGGCATCAAGGCCCTTTTAATCCAGTTCAAGTGCATTACAATGCTGGTTTTAATTTGCTTAATCATATTTAATGTTATAATATTCATTGTTAAAGCATCAGCAATGTCCGATTCATATGTTGACAACTTGATTTCGTTTCTTCAAGTTCATTTCTATATGACAGACCAACTTGAGGTGAATAAAGGAAAACTTTCAACATAGACGTACATAGATTTACAATTTATTGATCAACAATGACAAACAATAACAATCAATCACAAAATGTACAAATGAGGGAATTGGCTGGAATCTCAACACTACAGTAACGCCTCCTGTCTGACGTCTTGCTCGTGATTGTGATGTATCTAATTAGTTGAAGTGATAATTGATCGAAATGGAATTTGGGCTGGTTATTCTATCAGAATATACGAAAGCGTTAACACGTATTTATTTCTTATTCGTTCGCTTCACTACCATGGGGGAGTGTGTGAATCCCGCAAGGTAAAACATGACGTTTGTCATCGTAGCTGGAAAAAGCCAACTTGTTGCTACGAACAATGTGAATGATGTGATTTTTGATTTGCAAATTGTACTGAGTAACGGACACAAAAGCAAATGTTTGTTATACATCTTTCAAATGAACTGAGGGGAATTTTAATTTTGGAAGCGCGCGATATACCCTTGCACTTGACCATGTCCCTAGAACCTTCAGTTTCAAAGGAATAGCATTTTGATCGCAAGCCAATGAAACGCTTAACCAATGTTGACCCTGTTTCAGACTTGAAATACCCCAACCGAGATTTATTCTCCAAACAGGCCAATGGATGATTTGCTTCAAAGTTGGAAGTATCAAGTATGGGTAAAAGCTTTTCAAATGGGTTTGTGCAAAAAGGAGTAGAGAAAAATAAACTATCTGTGTCTGACATCAACACCTCACATCGCCCATCAAACGCATTCACCACATGATCATAATATGAACGATACATGAACTCTTTACTCAGGTCAAGGATGGATAAGCCAATCCCAAAGGCCTGTTTGACCTTGGTCACAGGAGACTTTAGGAACACAGCCACCAAAGTAGGTGAGATGATTAAAAAGTTCATAAATCGAGGATAACTGGCGTGCTTTGACAATGCATGTGTAGTATGAGCAAACTTAACTGTTAAATATTTATTGGTATTTTCAATAAACTTGCCATAAATACAATTAGCCATTAGTTTAAGGAGTCTCTTTTTAAAATCTGTTGCGGCACTTTGTCTCATACTCGTACAGTAATCAATGTATAGCTTGAGAAATTTTGATTGTCTAAATTTAACTAATCGATGTTTTTTTTTTTTTAATTTTCAACCCCAATGTTACGTAAAATTTCAAAGTGGAATAACGAACAACATATTTTTCTCGATCGTAAAAAGTGGCCGAGAGTTTGCTTGATTTTGTTGGTTTTAAATTTAATTTTTCTCTACATTTGTTTTGATAATTTGAAAGCATACATGGACTTATGGTTATCTTTTCTGGCGCCAGGGGAAAACTTCTATGTGCCTCGTGCAAACTTGAAGGATACCCCAAGTCAGGGACCACTGTACGTCAGGACGAATTTCAAAAATACACACTGGGTCCGATCATTGTACTAAAATGTGAGGTTTTTGTAGCAAATATATTGTTCTGTTTAATTTTCATTGTACTAATCGGACCCAATGTGTATTTTGAAAGTAATCCTGGCTTGAGCCATCCTTGTCCAAGTCCACCTCAAAAATATAGCCATAATCATCATCATTGCTGAGTTGGTCGAAATTCAGATTTGTAACTTCACTTTCAGACAGGAATGAATACTCACCGATCGGGAGCGATTGGCATTGAGCCCATCCATAAAGATTATTGGCATCAATGTAAAGCAAATTATTTCTACGAGAAGGGCTCATTACTAATCGGTTCTCACGCATTTCAGTTTTGGCCTCAACAAAACTGGTTTCTAAACGCTTAGCCACAAACGAGAATCCTCCCCGAATGTTTTGTGAAAAGAGTAAAAACAAATCAGGATCTCGTATGTAATCGATGCTAATGTCCGTCAGTTTCAGCATGCAATCATACGCGTACCCGGGCAAGGAAATGTACAGGCAGGGATCCAACTTAAATTTTTCATGCATGGTCTCCCTGAAATTGATAAAAACATCAGCCAACAAAGCTGTATCGAGCACCATGTAGAGCATGGTATAGTCCAACATATTTGAGCATGAGAACTCTCGAAAAACTCGATTTGCGTGTTCATAATCAGTTTCATTTACTCCCGAATCGGTAAGATGATTGAAAAATTGCTCCTTGGACGGCATCTCTTTAGCATCAAGAAGTACTTCAATACTCGTTGCAAACTCGTAAGGAAAAACACCTTTGCGTAACAACAACTCCCGCTTACTCCTGTCCTGGGCAAAACTCATCTGATCCAAAACGTTAAAGGCCGCCTTGAATTTTGCCAAATCCTGAACCAACTCAGCCAATGACCCTTGCAAAAACGAAAGAGAGTCCAAGAAAAGAAAGTTGTACATTTTTAGAGTTCTTAATTTTCAGTATTATAAGCCAATCCATCAATCGATTTCAAGTCCTGATTGAATTTTAAATGCTTCAATATTAAGTGGGAATCATATCCACTAAAATTATGACAATAAATATTTACCAATTTGCGTTCTGGTCTGTTTAAATTGCATGAATTGTGAGCTGCACCCAAAAATTTACCTGTCAAATGACAGTGATCCCTAACCTTACCCTCCTTAGCACCATCAATCTCAAATGAACGTTCACAAATAGGACATTTTGTGGCCCGTTCAAACTGAAATTGATTCATCACTGTTAAAGCCATGGGGACAATATTAGCAATAGTTTCATCAACATGTTTTCGAGCCATTACCAAAGTGTTCTGAAGGTCTTCAATACAATCATAGCCATAATAATTTCGTTGGATGATAACATTATAACTATGATTCAGTATAATTAAAGAGTAAGACATTGCCGTCTGATTTCGAACGATTTTACTCTTGTGTAAACATTCAGACTGAGGACAGGTCAAGCAAGACTTGGCAGGTATGGTTGCACAACTTTCCATATCAAAGAAACCAATGAACGGTGCCTTAAATTTTTTAACAAAGTTCCGGAATTGAAGTCGTTCTCCTTCAGGAGGGAATTCAACTCGTTAAGGCTCATTACGTAAACAGTCCTTCAAATGATTTTGTAATGTGTGTGAACGTGAAAACTTTTGCAAACAATTGGGGCATGGATAACAATTAGAGCAGCATGGTTTACCCTTATCATTGCGATAAGTACTCCTTAAAAATTTATGCAATGAATCAATAATAGCATAATGACTAACCACCTCTCCTCCCGCCAAACATTGGTAAAGCACCAAGTTTGAATTTTTACCTCGTAAGTTTCTGGACGATCGGATGGGAATGACCTCTTTTCCATCCACGTAAAGCACATTGATTCGGAGAGATAGATGCTCATTCATTTTTTCAAACCGCTCAATTTCCCTCAATTTGACCGGGACATCCGTTGGATGTAGTTTGTTAATGTGTTCCGAGATGAAGAGCTGAAGGATGCTGAACTCGGTCACCTTTACAAAGTGGTACGCTATAGATCGATAGAAGCATTGATTATTGACTTGTGTCACCTTCGCGAAGAAAATTCTGATTTCTTTTCCCCTTTACTGGGGGTGGGCACGGGAGTTTCCGTTTCCGGATAGTCGATATATAAACAAAACGAGAATTACATGTGAAAAAGTTGTATCGTTTAATATCGAGTTTATTAACTTGTCTTTGGCGGCTCAAGACCCCAAAGGGTTCAAGTTACATGGTCCTTCGAGCCGGATAGCATTCTTGCGGATATCGGAGATGGGGTCCTTTGCGGGATGATCCTCAACTGGCGTTGACATGATGGATTTACCGGCTAGGCTATGCTCTCGATTTTTCCGCTAAAATTGAGAAAAGATGGGTGGTACGGATTCATATCCGGCTCGAAGGACCATGTAACTTGAACCCTTTGGGGTCTTGAGCCGCTGGTTCTTGGATTCCTCTGATGATAGGCGATCCGATGCAGAGATGTGTGAACAAGGGTTCCCCAATTAGAACATCAACCGAAAGTGACCCTGCCGATGGAAAGTGTTCTGTGAAGGGAATTGATTTCAAATGTTCAAATTGATTTGGCTGAAACAATACTGGTTTCACTGCTTGTGCAATCTCGGGTATGGTTGTGGCCTCAATGTTGTTGGAGTGAAAAGACCCATCCAGAGCTTCAATATGAAATTGGACGCGTTTTTCTTGTGTCTTCTTCGATCTTCCTCCACCTGCTACGTTAATTTGTAGGTATTGACAAGGACCATTAAGGCCGAGAGATTCCGCACATCGTCGTGTGATGAGATTTTGCTCCGCGGCCGAATCTAGGAGAAATCGAACTTTTAGCTTCTCCGTACCAAATGGTGTCTTGATGAATCCATACATGTTCGCAAGATGCCGCGAAATTGTCCAACATTATTGGCTTTTGCGACTGAAATAGTCGGGGTAATAGGAACCGTGATTTGACTCTGGTCATTGTTCGAGTTTTGATGAACATGAATAGAGGTTGGTTGCGGATTGTGTGTCCATTTGCAATGTTTGGTTGGTCTTGCACAGTTCTGGATTGAGCAATTTGATCCACCACACGTTTTTTGATGATTGAATGTGAACGGTTCCAAACATTTTGAACACAGTTTGTGTGTTCTTCGAATACGTTCAACATCTCCATAATCCATTTTGTGCATTTTAAAGCACGTAAGTGCCTTATGTCCAATATTATGACAAAAGACGCATGGAGGGCTCGGAGATGCTAAAAACGTTGAAGGGGTTTGTCCTTTGAAGAACTTCGCCGATGTGCGAATGTGCTCCTGAGTGTGATCAGAGGCTAACTTGACTTGCTTGAGAAGGACTTCCATGAAACCTTCTCTTGAAATATCTGCTCCTAATGCTAAATTTGGATCAGCTTTGGCTTGAACATGTTTTCTCCAAACCTTTAAGGTATTCTTGCTCAACTTCCGCTCACAGAGTGCAATAAAGAAAATGGTGCTCATGTTTTCGGCCGTGAGATTCAGACCGTCCAGGCTCTGCAAGATCTGGTTCATAGAAGCGTAACCTTTGAGAAGGGAGGACTTTGTATCTTCCAAGACTGGCATATCCATGAGAAGATCGATGATTGATCTCACTTGCAGTATGGGGTCATCATAAACTTTGCGGAGTTGTGCTAGTGCTCTTGCGTAGTTGCTTTCAACTTCTGGGAGATACGTGACAAGCTCGAGCGCTTGATCTTTGAGCACCCTCTTCAGCTCTTGCAGCAGCTCCACTGGACCACGTCCAATACTCAAAAGCCTCGCTTCAGCTCTGTGCCATTGAGAGCAAAAGGTTGGGAATGTTAAGGGAGTTTCTCCATTGAACGGTCGGACGTCTTTGGTAACGTCATACTGCAGGCCCATGACGGCTGCGAGTTGTGGATCAACCCCATCTTGACTGAAACCTCCATCAGACGCTTCATTCAGGCTGGCTCGATCATGGGTGAGAATATCGACCTCACGACGTAACTTTCTCAATAACTTGTAAAAAGGATCGATGTCAGAGGTTTCTGGGTCCTCTTCCCTCGCATTTTCATCATAAGAGCTAAGGATGATTTGTTGACAATCGTCCAGTTTTGAGATTTTGAGTTCTAAATCTTCTAGCACTTGCGGCAATGCTCTTACACCATACGTTTTTCCATGGTTGGTTTCGTCCATTCCTCGAAGTAACTCTATTTCTTCTTCAAGCCCTTTTGCAACCCTGGTAAAAGCTGCCTTGAAGCCCTTGCGAGATTTGTTTTTTCTTGCGAAAATTCTGACCAGTAAGGGGAATCATCGTTTTCTGTAAGTCTTTGGGGGATGACACTACCGGAAGGTTGCATGAGCCGACCAATGGACGGCATCGAACGACTTCCACCCGAAGTGACATGATCCGTTCCATTTTCCAACAAGATCCATCTTCATGAAAGTTATCCATTTTGATCGCCAACTCATTAAAGCTCCGTTCCAAATCGGGGTCCAAATCATCTTCAATGAGGGCCATAAATGAGTGAGCTCGAAATGGGATAGGCTGTTTTTCATCCGTATCTCCCATGTCATTGGTTTTAGCACATTCCCCAACAACAAGGGAGATCTTATGAAGGCCTTCGACCAGAATAGTGCGTAGCAATTGCTTCAGCTCGACATGAAGAACACTAAAAACCTTGGAGATGTCACTTTCATTCATCTCTTCAGCAAAATCATACTCGAATGAACGAGCAGTTCCGTGTAAAGCACGATCTTTTTCCACGAATTTTCCCGAGAATGTGTGTGTACGACGATGATTGCCCAAAGCATCCCAATTGGCATATGTAATGCCACAGATCCAACACTGGTAAACGATCGGTTGATGATTATGTTGTCTATTATTGTGGGACATCAACCCACTTTTTCGACTGAATCCAATTTGGCATGGTGTGCACTGGAAGGGCTTGGTCCGAAAATGATCGCTCATCTTCAAAAAGTGTCTATTGATGAAATGATAAAAATGGTGTAAGGCTTATAACGAAAAAATAGCTAAATAACAGGAAGTATTCTTTTACTGATGGAGCCGAGAGAAAGAGAGAAATGGAACGATTTGAGCACGATTGAAAAGTGTTTAGAAGTATTTTTTGAGAACTAAGTGATTAAAGACCAACTCGACAATTTTTTAAATAGTCGGAAAATAATCGGGCCTGCGAATGTGAGACGACATGGATGTAAAAAAGCGTTGAGCTTGAGTTGAGCTTTTTCCCAACACCTGAAAAGCTGTGCTCTGAACCGAAAAAAGCAAACACGATGGAAACGATGAATGAAGTCAGCCATAATGACAAATGTGAGAATAGATGACCACCATCATGCTGGTTCCCAATCCAGAACAGTCATTAGTTTCAAAACAACCACATTACCATTTGCTTAGGGGAAGTCATTAGCTCCGAAACATGAAACAGAGCCTTGTTAACACCATCAATTATCTTCTAATGATATATGTCTTGGTTTCAAAAACAAACAACCACATAAACAATGTCTTAAGTGAAGTCATTAATGCGAAGAATGAAACAAAGCCTTGTTAAGTACGTCACCTTTTAATGATGATGACAGAGCGTATCATTATTACTTTGAAGTTTTTTGTACAAATGCAGAATGGTTGACTTGGAAACATTAAGAGGATAGAGCTATACGTTTCACGGAAATATTCAAACTTCGCTCTAAAATGAAATGATGAAAAGCACAGGCAAAAATGGTCTCGACCCTCGAATAACACGTTTCTTGTATGCGTTCAACGAGAGACAGCACTTCCCCAGTAAGAAAAAATGGAAATTCAAGGGCTTTAGCGATTCGTTCAATCAAACAGTTTTTCCAACACACGATTTTTTTCGACTGGCGGCAGAAAACGGAACCCTTTAGTTGCATGAGTAATTTTACTGATGTTGCGTTAGGTTAAAAGTTGCGTCCGTTCGAATCATTAAAAAAGTAATCGAGTAAAACAGTTTGTTCGAAAACTAAATGGAATCCCAATTTATATGTACTTAATATTGATTTTCATTCTTGTACTGACTAAGTTCAACCAATCACAATCATCAATTGCGATCTAAATCATTATAAATCAATAATCGCGCCGCCCAAATTGAAGGTGGCAAAAGCCAAATCAAGTATTCAATTGATAGAGAGAACCTAGAACAACAGTCTGATCCATTCAACCATAGGCATATTCACCGTTGATTATCGTTCTTGTAAGTGGTTCCCAAAAAAAGACAACCAAAATAAAGAGGAAGGAAAAAACACAAATGACATTTATCTTACACTATTCCTGACCAACCCATTATTCAAGGGTTGTACAGATCTGCCAACAGTAACTCATTGGTAGATCAAATTTCATATAAACATTAATTATATAAACTATTTTAATCATTTACTTTCTTTACAAGCTGAATATTCCTAAAGATTGATCTGGAACTTATAACTCAAGACTTGACGGTTAGAATATCTGAATATTTGTGCATTTCTGGATTAGCTTTGAACAACTTTCAAATCGGGAACTTGTTCCAGATCATTTTTCAAGATTGATTCAGAAGACCGATTCCGATACCATTCAAAACCAATTTTAATATTTCTCAAGACCAATTCTGGTATTATCCAAAACTAATTTACATGTTGTCTAAGACCGATTCCAATATTATTCACACCCATTTTAGATATTGCCCAAGACTTCGTCAGGAAATACTTTGATAACTTTTTAATTATTCTTGCGCATGCTTTGGATGGGACTTGGAGAATCTTCAAACCCTTGGGCAGTTTTCAGATCGGTTTTTACCAACTTTCAATGTGGAACTTGTTCAAGAACCATTTGAAAGTTGGTCTTTATTGATTCAGATGTTATTCAAGATTGATTCTGATATTTTGTAAAACCAATTGTGATTTCGTCCATGACCAATCCCGATAATACTTTCTAAAAGTCTAATTTATCTTTAAATCCGTCTTGGACAGTCTCTGAATTGAACTCACAAAAGTTCCACTTTAGAACAATAGCCGGATCAATCTTAGACGATTTTCGTATCGATCTTTCATGACATCCAAATCAATTTTGAACAATATTCGAATCAGTCTTGGATCATGCTACTAATTAATTTGTTTTAAGTTTAGATAGAAATTACTAAACACTTAAACATTTGTTTCTTATCAATGGAACCAATTGCAGCAGCTTTTAACTTGGTACACCTAAAACATCACTTATACTATCTTTTTTAAAGGAGTGTATAAGGATCTAGTATCATTTTGAACTGTTAAGACGAAACATACCAAAACTTATTCTTTCTAGAAAATAAAAAAATACATTTGCTTGGGAATTTAAGTTTTCATATACCACGAGCGTTGAGTAAATGATAGACAAGTTCATTCTCAAAATACACCAGCAGCTGATTATCATATTCTAAATCATATTCAATTCAACAGTTTCTTGAGTTAATTCTACAAGACTTAAGTTTCCAAAAGAAATAGTTTTTTAGGTAAATAACTTTTCATCTAGACCTGAGTTAGTTTCATTTCAAAGTTGTTATTCGTAGTTTTCTGGGTCAGAAAAGTTTCATATGCATAGTTTTGGGACATTTCATAAAAGATTCATACATATTTTTTCAGTACAACGGGATAATAACGAACTAATCTTTAGATCCTCGGATCGGTCTTGGTCAATAATTGAATGGCCTTGGAGAATCTCCGAACCGGTCTTGAATAATAATTAAATCGGTCTTGGACATTATTTGAATTGTTCTTGGACGACATTCAAATCAATTATAGGCAAAATCCGAATCAGTTTTGGACTTTCCAATAACTTTGGAATTCAGAATTCCAATTCAAAGTGTCATCCACACATTGTCCATGACTGATCTTGTTAGCTGATAAAATCTAAAAACTTTACACCTGCAATTTACCGGAGGAAACGATTGGAAGCTACTCAAACTTTAGTAGGTCGATCTCAACTAGTGATATCAACTTTGAAAAGGAGAAGGGGGATGGGAGCATGAATTAAGTAGTGGGTATTGAGTAGAATAAAAAAAAATCAAAGCAAACCCATTCATTAACTAACAAAAGTAAAGTGAAATTTGATCAAACATTCCCTTTTGCAACCTAGAAACAAAAGTTTGATATGCTATTTACTGAGAAATAATCAAAAATAATGAGTTGGTTTAGGAAATGAATCAGCCCAATTCAGTTAAGTTTTTAGGTGAGAGTTTTAGCAATTTTCAATCTTCACGGTTCGTACTTGCTAACATCCAGATTAGAAATCATGTGTCCCATAATTGACTTTTTGCCAAAAATCAAAATATAGATTTATCTTTTGTGAACAGGTTTTATTTTATAAATTTTGCTGTTATACAAATTTGTTCGAAGTTATGATTTAATTAGACGAGGTACATTGGGCGACACCGGCATGCTTAAAAAGTTGGACGTCAAGAGCAAAAAATTGTCAAACCTTAATATTTTGTAAAGTAAAGATGGTGCTCATACTCATATATCAAAATTAGGTGAACACTTCTGGAGAAAAGATGATAAATTACAATGTGCGACGTCATGACTATGAAAAGTACACCATTTTGTGTTGCTGCTTGTGAAGTGATCATAGGTTTATGTCTTTCCCGTATGTTCTTTCCGTCCAATTACCTTCCTTTCCGACTTCCACGTTTCATTTATTCTGTTCTTGCTTGTCACGGTCGACAGACCTCTCACCCGATACATCCGAATTACACTTACATTATTTTAGTCGGTGTTACAATTATTCCGTGGCGCAGTCGGTCAACCATTTCCGTGGAGATAAACCGACTTGCGATTGAATCCCTGTGGATATCGATTGGTTGGATTTTCGTCTCCGTGGATTTGGCGCTACCTAAGCTTTCTGGATGTGAATTCGTGGTTTTGGTCCAAGCTCATCATTAGTATTATCACCTCGTCAAGCTGATATTGGTCCTCGATATATGATTATCTTCAAGTATATTTGAATCTTCATCATCGGCTACGCACACGTTCGTCATTCATCGGATGAGTATACAAATTTAAACGTTACTTCTTCTGTGTCTCGATTTTTTGAATATGGCTACCCGCGAAGAAGTTCTGGACTTGAAGTCATCCCGAAAAGGCCACAAAGGTCTTGTTACTCGTGCTAATCGAGCGACGATGGACGCCATCGAATCATTCATCGAGGGTAACGATCCATTTTATTTGGAGGCCAAATTAAACACTTGGGAGAAGCGATTGGATTCCTATCGCGATGCTGAAGCAGCCGTCGTTTGCCATTCTTTGGCCGATGAGCATGATTTTGACAAGGATCTGGAATTGTACGAGGATTTCTTTTATAAGGCTCAGGTTAAGATTAGGGGATATCGTCAAGATTTTGATCGCATGTCAAATGCTCTTGATAGTGATGATTCGTCCGATGCCCCTAATTCTTCTCACAATTCTGGCCTTCCTCGTTTGAACATCAAACGTCCACCCATATTGGAGGAGGATACAAATTTACGGTCATTTATTCAATGGGTTCCATTGTGGAATAATTACACCACTTTGATTGCTTTTTCGAAACGCGATCGCATAACCCAAGTTTCCTTATTTTGGGAGTGTTGCAGTCCAGGTTTTTTGCAAATAGTTCACCACTCGCTCGGAATTAAACCCGACACTGGTCGTGAAGTGGCCGAGATTCTCGCCATTATCAAAGATTATTTGCGAAGTCTCCGAAGTGGTCACCTTGATATGCGTGAGCTTTTGCAAGTGACACAACGTGAAGGACAAGATTACACTAGTCTATGCAACAACATCAGGGAACTGGCCGAATTTGCCGATGTCGGACAAATAACCGAAGATAAACTCCTCATTGCGTTGCTTCTTCAGGCAATGACTCTAGAATCCGATCGAGCCAAGGTAATGGAACTTAATCCAAAAACGTTCGATGAGGCTCGTCATCACATTCTAGAGCTGGAGACATCTCGGCGAGGAGCCAAGGGGATGGCGTCTTCAATTCAGATTAATGCTGCTCGTTCTAAATCTAGATATAGATCCCAGAAGGATGCTCAATCCCAAAAGTTGACTCCAAAGCCGTCGGGTGTTTGTGGATATTGTGGTCTTCGCGCCCATCCCAAAGACTCATGCCCAGCTCGAAAGAGCATTTGTCGCTCATGCAAACAGACAGGACATTGGGACAAAGCGTGTCGTTCCAAACCTGCATCTCCTGGTTCTCGAATCAGTTCTTTAAAACTTCGAGCGAGTTCTTCTAACTCCTCGGGTCCCATTTCCAATTTGGTGGACATTGCAGTCACGCCTTCGAATTTTTCTGGGGAGCCAAAAACGATTACGTTTTGCGCGGACACCGGAGCCGATATTTCGGTAATGAGTCACGTGATATTCCTCAAATCCGGATTGGATCAAATTGTCACTCTTTCAAAAGATTTTTCTGATCAGATCACAGGCATTGATGGGAAACCCGTTCATCAACTTGGGATGTTTCATGCCACTCTTCAAGTTGATGATGTTGTAGCTCATGACATTCCCATTGTTGTTTGTCATGGATTAAATGATGCTTTCCTAAGCTTAGACGCTTGTCGGACATTAACCATCATTGGAGATAATTTTCCATTTCCTGGTGCAGTTGTAGCCTCCGTTTTGCTGACTGACCAGAAAACGATTTCTTTCTCTCAGCCTGATTTCTGGACGGACCGAGATTTGTGGATTTCAAAATTGCCCAATCTTCCTCTTCCTGATTTATTCAAATTAATTGATGGAAAATTGAAGGACATTTATTGTGAAGTCTTTGATGATAAGACTTTACGTCCTATGGTTGGTCCAGTGGTTGGAGAGCCGATGGTAATTCACTTGAAGGAAAACGCTAAACCTTTTGCCATTTATGTTGCTCGCAATGTTCCGTACTCTCAAATGGCAAAACTTGAGAAGTTACTCACCGATCTTACTCAACAGGACATTATTTGCCCGGTGGGAGATGAAGTGACGGAATGGTGCCATCCCATTGTCCTCGTTGTTAAGAGCAACGGAGATCTTCGTTTTTGTGTCGACCTCACTCGTCTAAATACCGAGGTTAAACGAAGCATTCACCCAATCAAGACCCCTGTTCAGGCCATTGCTGGATTCAAGCCTGACCAAAAATTCTTTGCCAAGATCGACCTTGTCAAAGGCTATTGGCAAATGCCATTGGCAGAGGAATCGCAGCACTTGACAACTTTTCTAACCTCCTTTGGAAAATTCAAATTCCTTCGTTCCCCAATGGGATTTGTTTCCACGGGGGATTCCTTTTCATATCGGGGAGACGTCGCCATGGCCGGTCTTGACATTCAAAAAGTCGTTGACGATATGGCATGTGGGGCCTCGTCATTACCCGAACTTATTCGACGGGTGAGTGATATCCTGGAGCGATGCCACAAATTCGGTTTGACTGTCAACTTGTCCAAGAGCGTTTTGGCGGCTGAATCCATCGATTTCGTCGGATTCCGAATTTCACCTGGGAAAATTGAAGCCGATCCATCCAAGGTGAATGCCATTCAAGATTTTGCGATTCCTGCAAATGTAACTGATCTCCGTTCTTTCCTCGGATTAGTTAATCAATTGGGCAAGTTCTTACCCAATTTGGCTTCTCTCACTTCACCTTTCCGTGGACTTCTCAAGACGAAGAACAATTTCTTATGGCTCGCTGAGCATACCATTGTCTTCGAGGAGATAAAACAGGCTCTGTTGTCTCCTTTAGTTTTGGAAATGTACGATCCAAATCTGGAATGCGTTCTTCTGACTGATGCATCGAGGCGTGGCCTTGGATTTGCCTTGATTCAATCGAAGGACGGTGTCCCTAAACTGATTCAGTGTGGTTCCCGATACCTGAAAGATTGCGAGACACGATACGCTATGGTGGAACTGGAATCATTGGCGATATATTGGGCGATTCGAAAATGTCACCTCTATTAAGCTGGCGTCAATTTTCGTGTGGTTACTGACCACAAGCCACTCATCCCCATTTTCAATCGCCAATCCTTGCCGGAAATCGAGAATCCGAGAGTTCTGAATTATCGGACTCGTCTCATGGCATACAATTTTGTGGTGGAGTGGAAAAAGGGTGTTGATCATGCCATTCCTGATGCGTTTTCACGAGCACCAGTTTCAAACTCTAATGTGGAGTCTGATGAATTGGATGATCCCACTGATTATGTTTTGGCTTCACTCAAACTAGAACATCCTGACATGATGTTAGAAGAAATTTCCCAGATTGCCAAGGCTGATGAGTCATATTCCGAATTAAGATCGTTTATTCTTTCCGATTCGGTGAAATCGACCAAATCCGGATATGTTGCCCAATTCAAAAAGATCGCTAGTGAGCTCTCTGTGGAGGAGGATTTGATCTTGCGTGGAAAACGGATCGTAATTCCACCTTCAGCTGTGAAGAGCATTCTTCAAAAACTCCATTCCAGTCATCAAGGAGTGGAGAAAACGAAGAGAAGAGCCCGACAAATCGTATATTGGCCCAGCTATTCTTCGGACATTGCCAATACCGTGGCCGCTTGCCCGCATTGTCTTTATTTTCGCCCTTCTCATGCCCAGGAACCACTTATACAAGATACTCTTCCTTCTCGTCCTTTCCAAGTGGTCACCGCAGATTTATTCACTTATGAGAAATGCGAATACTTGGTCTATTCTGATCGCCTCTCAAATTATCCATTAGTGGCGAAGTATACCGTCTCTCCCGGTGCTTCTTCTTTAATTAAAGATTATTCACGTTTCTTCGCCTTATTTGGCGTCCCTAATGTCCTCCGAACGGATAACGGCCCACAGTTTGCCTCGAGTTTATTTGGCCAATTTCTAGCCAAATGGGGCGTATCCTGGAAGTCATCGTCTCCTTATTACCCTCAAAGTAACGGGCATGCGGAGGTGATGGTCAAATCAATCAAATACCTTCTGGCCAAAACCGGGGGTGATATCAATTCGGAGACATTTACAGAGGGTATTCTGGAGTTTCGAAACACACCCATGAGTGATGGTTTCTCTCCGGCTCAGAGAGTGTTTGGACGTCCACTGCGATCCAGAATTCCCGTCCACGAAGATATCTTCCTACCAATCTCATCTGAAGTGTCGGATTCTGCGAAGATCAAGCGCAAAAAAATTGACGAATTTTGCAAATATTATTACGATGCGACCTCCAAGCCATTGGGTCCTTTGCCCATTGGATGTTCTGTACTTGTTCAGAATCCTCGAACTTCTCGTTGGGATCAATCCGCCACAGTTATTAAAACTTACCATCGACGTTATCTCCTAAAATTTGACAACGGAAACAAATCATGGCGAAATCGTCGTTTCCTCAGAGATTCCCATGATGTAGGACGCGACAATTCAGCTGATGTTCCCGGAAATTCCGATATGAAAAACGTTGCTCCAAGAAGAAGTCTTCGGAAAACTAAGAAGCCACAACGTCTTAAATATGATTGATTTATGTTCGTCATTCATAGATTTGATTATGATTTATAGATTTACAAATTCACACTTGTCATTCACGTTTTGTTGTTTGTTTGTAAATCTCAAAAAGGGGAGTTGAAGTGATCATAGGTTTATGTCTTTCCCGTATGTTCTTTCCGTCCAATTACCTTCCTTTCCGACTTCCACGTTTCATTTATTCTGTTCTTGCTTGTCACGGTCGACAGACCTCTCACCCGATACATCCGAATTACACTTACATTATTTTACTCGGTGTTACAATTATTCCGGCTTGTCATTTACGTGCGCTTATTTTCTATGTATACAGGGTCACACACCTTATCTGATTTAATCATAGCTTCAAACAACTTTGTCTAACAAAAAAATTCTCAACATAAGACTTGCTCACTAGAAATAAATCTTCATTTCAATATTTTACATAAAATCAAAAATCGTACATTCAAACGAGTTAGAAGCAAGTCTACCTCTAGTCTGGTTATCCTTTGTACAAGCAAAACACTTGTAGGCTTTCCATTTTGTGTTATCTTTAATTGGAGCAGGTCTGATGCAAAAATTTCCTGACCCGGTCAAACTTGGAAATATTTTGACGTTCAACAATACCCTGTTTTAGTGAGAGCGTGTATTTACAACGTTCTGTGTTTAAAACGGCATCCAAAGTGAAATAGTTTGAGTCTAATGTATTTGCACTCAAATTAGTCTTCCAATACCCCACATTTGGTGTTGGAAAATGACATACCTATAAGGTTTTATCTTGTGAATTGATTTCTAATAATATTTGATTAAACTAAGTCAGTATAAGATTGAAATATCATGATAAATTATATCAATTATTCCATTACCAATTCTATATCAATTCAGATTCCATTCATGTGTCGGAAAAACTGTTTCACTCGATTACTTTTTTTAATGATTTGAAGAGACTACGCAAGAGAGATTACGCAACTTTTCAACTAACGCAACATTAGTAAAATTACTCACGCAACTAAAGGGTTCCGTTTTCTGCCGCCAGTCGAAAAGCTCGTACATATTTGTCGACTTTTTCTTTTAAATTTATAACCAACTTCTCTTAAGAGGTAAATAAACAAGTAATAATTGCCCTGTATTAAGAGGACTATAATACATGGCCTGGCTTTTCTATGTACAAACTTGGGCAGAAGGAACTGAGTTTGGCAACTAAGTTTGGCACTCAGCTCAACCAGTAAAAAAAGTCGAGCCATGGGAAATTGAAAACAATTAAAAACGCAATTAACCTTGAAAATGGACACATTTCTTCAATCCCAGTATGATTTCTAATCAGATCAATTATCCATGCATCCAATGGGCGGTTTGATTTTGCTCCCCCAATTCAATTGTGATTCTCCGAGCCTGTTTAATGGCACTTTGCGCCGTGGTAAAGAATTTGATATCTTTCGTACCGCCGTTGAACACTATATAATTCCAGCTTTTTCGAGCATACCGTCAATACAGCGGGTAAAGCATCGTTGAACCCTTTCAATCTTAGAACATCGTTTGGTTTTGCAATCAGTAACTCATTGGCAGATCAAATTTCATATAAATGGTAATTTTATAAACCATATTAATCATTAACGCTCTTTACAGGGAATCCCATTCCTCGAAGCGGTATTAAAAAATCATTTTTTTCACATCAAAAGCAACTCCAGGGTTGACGGCTCAAGTGAGTCAAGGTCAAGGCTCAAGGTCTCTTGAGACCATCATCAGTTTTGTAGTTTCCCAAAGATTTTTTTTTCAAATTTACGTTGTAAGTATTCTGAATTATTAAGGAATATAAGTTGTTTTGTGCAAATCCCACTAGGAGCCCTTGGGCATGGACGAGATCGTGACATCGATGAAGTAATTGGGACAGCTGGCACAGTGCTTTGCATTCGTCCCTCAAGGGGAGGAGGGCAGAATTTTGGATTGAAATGGACTTTTTGGTATCCCAACATGTCTCACTCTAAAGGATGGGTAAAAAAGAGAAATCTTTGTGCCTCAATTAGACCTTAAACGGCACTGGTCATTAGGTTATTCTGTACTTAAACCGCAAAAATCCACATTTGGACCGCTGACCCTGTAGGTGTTTTAAGTGGAAAAAAATATAAAATTAAGGTAAAACTAGAAATGCTTTCATAATTTGCTTATTCTCAAGATGGCTTGAAAAATATGCCTTCATTCTGAAGACTAATTTCCAAAAACCAATAATCACTCAAACTTCAACCCCAAACTGAAACTCAGCGGCCAAGAAATCCAAAACTTTGAGATCCAGAAGATCCAGAGTTTGCAAATCTGGGGCCTTCCACAGATCCCGAATTGGGAGGTCCAAAATCTTGAGAAGGAGAAAAGTTTCCAAATCCGGAATCATCAACAGTTCCCAAGTCACCATTGCCTTGAATTGGTATCTCGGAAGTTGAAACAATAGGTCTAGCGGAGATTGAAATAGATGGACGACTTGCTTGGATTGATGAAAAAGGTGATCCTTGATCAACAACGCTTTGAATGAATGCAAGGATGTCGGGATCATCCAAACGAATGTAAATGCCTGGATATTGACTGTCTCCACAATCCCCTACGCCACCTTGCACAATTCCCACCTGAATATATCGAATATTGGGCGGGGAGGTTAAAAGCCGCACAATTGGACCTCCTGAATCACCTGAACACGACCCAAAATTGCCCAATTCGTAACCTAAAATAGTCAGAAAGATCATTAAGTTAGAATTACAAGGGGTAAATTAAAAGCAGATAAAAAAATCTTAAATTGGCAAGCACACAAGAGTGTTATTACCCTCCGGGTCTAAGCATTTGCCGGGAAAAAGAGCGTCAACCCAAAAATCAGCATTGTTCTTCCTTTCCTGCAGGGAAATTGGTGATTTGCTCGAAAATAGCTTTTGAAAGTGTCATTTCTTGATTCCAACCTTTCTTTCATTTACCTTAACATTTTCTTCAAGTATAATTGTAAACGAGCAATCAAAATGTTTAAAAGGTTACAATTTTAAATAATTTCCATGGCATTAGGTTAGTGGTATGATTATAAATAGGCCTCGGAAAAAAAAGTGATGAAAAGTGCCAAAGTAATTAATTTTAAATTGTCCATTTTTCCCTAAAAAAAGTTTGAAAACGTCAAAAAAAGTGAAACAAAAGTAAAAAAAGTGACGTGTAAAACACCCTTAACAATTGACTTTTGTGGTGAGGCACATTTTCAGGCATAACTAGCATTTATTATCTTCCATAGAAACACTCAATCTTTCACAGTAAGCCTGATAAGTCAAGTCTTCCACTCAATTGAAGCAGGACTGATGAAGTGTACCTCACTCGACCACATTAAACTTTAAATATTTTAAAGCATAGTCATGAAATTAAAAAAATTAGCAGGGTTTCAAGATGTATCAGCTAGATGCAATTTCATGCATTATATTTAAAAGAAACTGGAAACGTAAGGCTATTGTGAAA
>JAAGOF010000081.1:490932-620764 GCA_010645155.1 Tigriopus japonicus
CGTGGCAGGCCCAGCGGAGGGTTGTAGCTCTGCGTTACCAAACGCTTTGAGCCCACCCTACTCTCGTCCTCTCCTCACCACATAGCCGTGGATGCCCAAGGCTTTACCATCATTGGAATCTACTATCAGCCAACATAGACACAGATAAGTTGCAGCAAGGAGTACTCTACTCTGGAGGTAGACTGGGCGCAAGTTCAAGACAACAAAAGGGCGATGCCAGCAAGACATTTCTTTTCAGAAAATGAGGTTCAAAATCAAGTTGAGCGATATTTCTGACTGAAAATTAATTGCTATATATTTGTAGGTTATTTATAGCAAATAAATGTCCCAAAATACCAAGAAAGTAAAACTGGACAGTTACAAAACTGAAAAAAAAGAAAGGAACGTGACAAAACAACAGTATATTTTAACAACAAAACCTAACAAAAAACAAGTACATATTCCAATGTCCACGAATGTTTTTCTTAGTACTGAGACTACAATTTATTTATTATCTTGGCTCCTGGGCTGGATTTGGAGGTGTCAAACTGTTTTGTCTTTTCCTTGCTGTCGTAAATTTCAGAGTTCTGTTCTTTGGCAAAAAAATTGCCAAAATAAGTTAAACATTCTCTTGGCTATTTCTTCACAAATAACTTCATAAGAGTGACCTTTGGCACAAGAGGCTTCCAAAATGGAAGATGTATCAAATGAGCTTCCAATTATCAAACATTAGCTTTTGGCAAACACCTCTCTTGGGTGTTGGCATTCTAAAAGAAACTTCTTGCTTTCCTGGATTGCCATGATTGGCAAGAATATACCCAAGGTATGAATACAAGTCAGGTAGACTAAATTGGTTGGTTTGGATAACCCTCCACAATTGATTTGCTCCAAAAAGCTTGCTCAAGGGCCATTGGAAGTTGAGGCTTTTTCATCTTCAAGGTTAATAACTATTAAGGTTTTGCCCTGTGACACCAAGCTTGGGGATTGGGTACACTTCACTCAACGATTGCACAAGATAACCAGCAATGTAGAAACCAATACTGCTGTCTTCTATGGACTCCAAATGAGTAACGGGAAGAAACTTGAGCATCAATCAAAGGTTTATAGTGGCATTATGAATGGTATCACCTTCGGACACTGATTTGGGGCCAACTTTTTTTTTAATGTCACAAACGTGCATGTTGTCGAAGTTCAACAAGGATCAAACTTAGATTAGTTTATCCACTCCACGGCTTATCAGGCTCTAGAATCTGACCGTAAGAGGTAAAATAATTACCTCCCAAAGTCGGTACCAACCAAATCAGGCTGATTGAAATGATTAGATTGAAATTTCCCAAAAAGTACATTTTGGATCTCAAGTTTATGTAACATATCTTTGGCATATTCTTGGAGAGTTTTGGTGGACAAAGTCAGAGCAAGCATGGTGGGAGATGTGAGACCTTGTCGCTCTTTTCCCTGGCCTTCTAATTTTGATTTCCAATCAGAGATGCAAAAAGAAAATTTCGAAAGAAATTTCAAGTTATCATCCTAAACTGAATAAATTGGGGCACGGGATGGGTCACGTTTTTGTGTGTGAAGGACGGCACTTTTAGTGTTCACCACTTTCCACCACTTATTTATCAATTTCAGGAACTTCAAGGTGTCTTTCCATGGTTTATCTGTATTGTTGATGTAAAATTCCACGTGATTGTGTTCCAACATATTGAAAGTCTTGGACTATTTGGTTAAGGCCTGTTTTATCTTCATTAAAGTATTCTCCATAGCTCTTTAAGGCTGCCATATTATTTGGTATTTCACAAAAGTATTCGATGCGATCTCGGGTTGTCACTCTTGCAACAGAGGATTGGAAGAAGATCACGTTTTGGACTTGCATTTTGAAGGAGCAATCTTGAAATATTTGTTAGATGAAACAAGATATTGATCTGACCAGTTCCTCTTTCCTCAATGTTTAGAAAAAGGAGACAGTTTGGCTTTTTGACGACTGAGATGCCTTCTGGCAAGCCGAGGGTGTGTTGCTTGAACATGGTATCCTTTAAGCGTCCATCCTCAAGAAACGCCTCATACTAAGCCTCCTCCTCCTTTTGACTTTGAAGGGTTTGTCGGGCTCCTGAAGTAGCGAGCCTCTGTCTGGTTCCGTGATGGCTTTGGCGTGGTCGACAGATATCTTGAAACTTGCTGAATGGGTCACTTGGAACCTTGTGCATGGAGATCTGTGGATCTGGAGGTGGGTCTCCGTATCTTGACCAGTAGACAGACGTGCAACCAGGTGCAGCACAAGTGTTCGCCATCTTCCAATCATTCGACGTGAGAAGTTCTACGTTTCCAAACCACAAATCACCTAATTTCTATTTAAGTAGACTGCACTCCCGCTGTCTCTCAACTGTCGTTTCCCAGCGTGACTGAGTCTCCAGAGTCTGAAGATCTCCTTGGTTGCAGCTACAACTAGTGTTGTAACTAGCAGTTACAACACAGCCAAGATAGAACATATATCTATATTTTTTGCATATTTATTCGCCCTGACATAACCATGAGTCGCAATAAAACTGATAATTATTATTAAAAGGCTTGAAAGTCACGAGTAAGTTTATGTAGCCAATCTTGACTTTGCTAAGGCCTTTGAAAAGGCAATAGTCTTTTGCTCAATCAAATTAAAGCTTTTGGGATCAGGTTAATTGGATTGGAAACTTTGTAAGAAAAAAGGAAGCAAATACGGTCGAGTGATGTCAAGTCAGGTGTTCCCAAGGTTCCATTTTAGATTCGCTCCTGTTCATTCTTTTCATTCCGCCTCTTCAGAAGTTTATTACAAAATCCAGTATTTCATCATATGCTGATTATGAAAAATGCAGAAAGTCTAGTGGATGACTTGGAGAAAGCCTTCTCTTGGGTTGTTAAGAGTAACGTGGCTTTAAATGGGATGAAATTCCGCACAATGACGTATAGAGCGTCAATTAGGTGTACCACTCAAAGATAATGGAGGTTGTGATATTGAGCGGATTTCATCTATGATGGGTTTGGGCGTTGTCATCCAAGATGATGAATGTTTCATGAGCTTATGCACATCCAGTTGAAAGTGGGTAAGGTATTTCAATCAAGCGTGTGGCTGGATCTATCACATTGTCAAGTCCAAAGGTAGTAGTGCTACGATGCAAACTCTGTACTGTTATATTCTTATGTACGTACAGACATTGATCCATCTCTCCCTCTTCTGCTAATTGGTTGTCCGTTGCTTACAAAAGGGAAAAGAATAAAACTCACTTGAATCTCAGAGACGAGCTTGTACAGACGTCATTTATGCCCGCTGTATTATTATCATACAGAACAAGCCGATTAGTCAGTCTCATCTAGTATATGCCTCACCTATTTGGGCACCCATGAAATTGGTAGGTTTGCAAAAGGTCGAGCAGATCCAAAAATGTTTCACCAGGAATATCACAAGAGTGCGAGAGCTTTTGTATTGCGAAAGACTCCGGGAGTACAGAACTCATAGAAGGTTTTAGGCTACTCATATTTTCCAAATTGTAGAGTCTAAGTAGTTGTTGGTGCTAAGATTGAATGATCGGAAATTTTCAAGAATTTTGGAACTTTTTTGGAAAGTAAATGAAAAAATTGACAACTTAATTTTAGTTTTGGGTGAAAACGGCATTTTTGTGAGAAATTACGTTTTCTTTTGTGGCCGAAAGTGGGCAAATTCAGAGCAAAAATGGCCGAGAGGCTTTTCCAGAACCTGGCAACGTTGTTTATGGTCAATGGATGAGTGTAATTGAAGGAATTCAGCTGAGGATTTTGGGGCCAAAAAGGCTAGGGATAGGTCAGAACTAGATTTGGACATTTCATTGTTTTAGTTTGTTACGTGAGGAAAAAATCTTATTTCAATTGATTGTCAAAACGAAGAAAACGAATTGGGCTCACGAATTTTGATTAAGTTTTATGGAGGGGGAGTCTCGACTCTGACGCATCCCTAGCCATTTTGGTCCCAGAATCCCGAGCTGATTTCGTTCGATTACACTTATCCAATGTTGTCAATTTGTGATAACGTTAAACACCGGACTCTAAGAGAAGTGACGTCACATCTCTTAGGTTTAAATTAGAGATGCAGGAGGAGGTTTAAGTGATCTCTTCAAAAATCCTATCGCGGGCGGATGAAAGAAGAGAAAAGGCTTGTTCGGCAACGGGATGTGGCATGTCAGAATTTGGGCAAGGAAGGGTTTTCGCATTTTACAGACCGCCTTTATGACTTAGATGCTATGAAAAATGTCAAATTGCAAGTTTGAACACCTTTGGTAAGGATTTTGGAAAAATATGCACACTTTATTAGCTCGTTCTTGCACGAGGATATTTTCAACAAAAGGCCACTGTTTTTGTGTAAGTACAAGTGCAAGTGATGTTACAAGCACTGATTTGTATCGTCAAACTCCAAAACCATCAAGATACCAAACAAAATGCCGTGTTTTGTACCTGTTTCTCTTCAATAGCAAAGGTCTTTTTCAGTGCTTGCTATTTTTTAATAAAATGAATAAATTTTGCATATTCTTGCAAAACAGAGATTTTCCAAATAATTCCAAGATATTGTCCAAACTCGCCATTCGACATTTTTCATGGCATCTAACTCATAAAGCCCGTGTGTAAAATGCGAAAACCCTTGCACTGACCAAATTCTTACATTGTCGAACAAGCCTTTTCTCTTCTTTCATCCGCCCGTGATAAGATTTTTGAAGAGAACACTCAAAACTCCCCCGGTATCTGCCATTGTGTTAGGTAACATTGAAACTAATTTGGTTTAGATTTAAACAAAGTAAGTAAGGTTTAATTTAGATTAGGTTCTGTTTAAGTCAGGTTAGGCTAGGTTAGCTTATTTTTCCATAAGGTTTGTTTCTGCAACGTTTCATGCCAAAATTTGGCAAAATGCAAGTTTTTGGGCTTTTGAGGGAAAATCTAATATATTTAAAGGGCTTGTAATTATAGTGCTTTGGGTTAAAGTGTCAAAGACATTTTGTGTCACATTTTTTCGAGTTTGCCAAAACCTTTTACAAGTTACAAAATGGTATTGCGATAATATTGCAATTCATTTGTGAAGGCACTTAGTGGGAAAACGGAAAAAGGGTCGGATTTCTTAATTGACTCTTTTTGAACTTCTCTTCAGCAAACCTTTGTTGTTGCCAAAAACAAGGTGAAAATATTTTAGGTGCTGTACTTAAAGGAAGCGCACCACATTTTCACGCATGAAGTGTAATTTGCATTTTATTTGATCCCCAATATTTCAAAGAAGAAACAAGTATCGAAATCTTGCTCCTTGTGCTCTCCACTTAAGTTGCCAATGAGGCTCAGACAAACTACCAAGTTGATTCGTACCCATGAACGCTATTCTAAATGGTACATCCATCTGTAATTTGTGTAATTTGGAACACAATCCCTCAATTCAATTTAGAGTTGCCAGTAATCGACTGATTGATAAAGGAGGAAAGATAAATCGACATCTAAGATGCATCTTCCTCCCATAATCCTTAACACCATATCTCCCAGAAAGTTCAGTTTCTTCAGGTGGCCCGCATGTCTTAGTTTGAGATTTGGAAATCTGTTTTCTAAGGACCCCTGAATCTAGCTCAAATCGTGTATGTTTCTCTGGCAGCTCCTTTGTCATTGAATGGTGAAGCACTTTTACATTATTAGGATACAAACGATTCCATGGCCGACCAACCCTTCATACAAAATGATCTAAAACACCATACCTGGAGATAACTCATTCTTTTTTAACATTCACGGAAAGGGAAATTGGAAACAGCAAGGAGTGAACACGTGTTGTAGCTTTGCCTTGTGGTTTCCCTTTATTTGTGGGAACAATTATTATTTTTCACTTTCTTGACTTGGTTGTTCAGTTGTGGATTCTGAGTGTTTTGGCATGATTTAGAATGTTGATATTTCGTAACTAAATGTTGCATTACACACAGACCTGCGCTGAAATTGCAATTGAAATTACAATCACGTAATTGCACTTCCATTTCCAAGTGATTGTAATTGTAATTAAATTACTGAAAAAAATAAATTCCACATCTTTTCAACTTTTACTGTTATAATTATAGTCACTAAATACTGTAATCATGGTAATTCTAGCTCGTGATTAGCAATCAAATCTTACCTGCACACATCAGGTGATCTTTGAAAAGATCAGGTAATGCGGCCTTTGCACGGAATTGAAGGACATTGGAATCGAAACTATTGTGGCTTTCGTTGCAATACCTGCAAAAAAGGTATTCATTGAAAATATTTCTCGTGCCAGGTCATTTGACAGAATTTTGAATACCGATTGGAAAACACCTTCACTGGGGTTTGTTTCAGGATGTTATCACTTCTTCCGCCAGAGGATGTTTGTAATCCCCAACCTAAAATGTGGTTCAGTATAAACAAAATTGTAACAAATTGGCATTTGCATAAAAGAAATTTTTTCAAACGTCGTAAGCCATATCAGAAAAAGGGCACCATGGATAATTTTTTATTGTTATACATAATGGAGGCCTTTTAGGAGCATTATGACAAAACCACAAAGCAGACCTATGTCAATTACTTTTCAAATGTAATTAATTGCAATCACAATTACTTTGGTCTCAAAACTAATTAAATGCAATTACACCTTATCTCCAAGAAAGTTCAGTTTCTTCAGGTGGCCGGTATGTCTTAGTTTGAGATTTTGAAACTTTATTTTCAAATGTTATTAATTACAATTACTTTCAAAAAGTAATTGAATTACATCCAATTACATTTCAATTACATAATTTCTCAAACCCAACGAGAACTGCTTTCTTTTTAAGGGCAGAATATGTAAAGAGTATCTAAAAACTTTGAATTTTGGGTGAATCAATTTTCACGTTGAAACTATTGGAAATTGGAAAGACGGGGGAAATCTAATCTGTTACACGCTTAATCCTAAAAAAGCTAATGGGAAAGAAGCGATAACTTGACCCTAATGACAAGTGCCGTTAACTTAAAGACTCTAAAAAGCCCAACAAACCGAGAAGCTCAAGAGAAAAAATGCAGAAAAAGGAGTCTTTCCATCCGAAAAATAACGCAATTAGCACTTGCGCACTGCTTATTATGCAATAAGACAACTGAATTGATTGGTACTGGCATGATACTTAAATTGATCGCAAAATCGAATTTCTTTACAACTTGGACTTCCTGAGTTGATAATGGCGACAACAACGGCAAACATTTGAAGCTTCAAAAAAGACCAACAACTTGACCTAGTAGTCGCTTCTTTCCTATATGATTTCTATCAGAATCTTTATTACCAACGCACGAGACTTGTTCTCATAACATGGATCGTAAGACAACTAAAATATATTTCTCCTTGCATGCTAATTGAACACTCCGAACGCAGTTCATTAATGGATCTCGATCACAGACATAGAACATTTCCCTTGAGCTTATTTACTTAATCCTAGAACTTCCTATGTGGTTGAAAATGTAATTGTAATTTGTAATTGAAAAATGCAAATTCCATTGGTTAAATTGTAATTGTTTACAGTTACAAATACTTTGATCTCAAATGTTATTAATTACAATTACAAATTACTTTGATCTCAAATCTGATTAATTACAAATACAATTACTTTGATCTCAAATTTTCATAACTAATTCCAAATACAATTTCTTGGAAATATAATTGCAATTACGTACAGGATGCGAGGGGTATTCGTTCCCCAAACATTTATATTTTTTTGTTTTGGCTTTAACTCCTAAACCAATGGTCTGAGGGGAAAATCAAGATCAGATATGGAAAGCTTAGAAACTTGGAAATATCTTTTATTCAATAAGGTCTCTCCGATTCTCAGCAACTTGCTCAAAACATCCACCGTACCGAGCGCGGGCGTGTTGGACGAGGTCCCTTGTCAAGGAGGCGAACTGATCCTTGATCATGGAGACTAACTCCTCTTTGGTGTTACAAGGAGTCTTATTAGTATGCCTCTCAACTTCGCCCCAGACAAAATAGTCGAGAGGTTTGAGATCAGGCAAGTTTGGCACCCCAAAGTGGGGACCAATGAAAGCTTGGAAGTTTTCCTCCATCCTATCCAAAGAGTTTTTCGAGGTGTGGTAGGGGGCAGAGTCCTGCTGCCACATGCCACGGCTCAAATGAGCTACTCAGACTAGCCAAGGTCATGTGCAATGGCTCTCATGGACTTGCCAGGGTCATGATTGACAATTTCTTGCACTTGGGACACAAGTTCTGGGGTCCTGAGTGTATCAGACCGCCTAGAATGATCCTTAAGTGTGGCAGTGACCTTGTAGTTGCCCCCAGAGTCCACCAGGTCCTTCCTGACAATCTGGACGAACCTCACAGTCAGCCCAAGATAGTCTGCAATCTTGAGAGTTTTCTTCCCGGTGCGAATCCCCAGGAGTGCCCCATGCCTTTTCCAAAGATGGGGAAGATTAAACTCATCTCAGTCAGCCATTATTGGTCCTAGTTGGCACAAGTGAGTCAGCCAGGGCTGCCAGGTAATCGGAGACAAAAAACGCCAGATGAACCAGTCAAAAACGCCAGAAAAACGCCAGATTCCAGTTTCTTTATTATCCATTAATTCTAGACCATAAATATCATGTACCAACCTTTCATTGATAAACTTAGCTTAGTTGAACTTACTCATTGTTAATCAAAAAGTTTTGTCAAAGACACACAACTCGATTTTGTTGTGCAATTATTTGCTGTTTTTCCTTGCCATTTGGATTTGTCACTTCAGCAAATTTTACTTTCCATCCCAAAACATGCTTTTGGTATTTACCATACTAGCACATTTTATATACCACTTCAGCCCATTTTAATTACTCTTTTTTGAGCTTCAAAAGCATCTTTTGTTCACTCAAAATCTCCATCCTTACTAATAGGGTAGTTTCCACAATCCAAAACTCTCTTCTCAAATATAGAAGCTACTTTTGGTTTTTTGGATGAAACAGCAGGCACCACCAATAAAAAAGATGGTACATAAAGATTTGGCCACATAGGCCAAAAACTGGTCACACTATTTTTTACAACTTTGAACTCTCTTGAGGAATGAACCAGATAGCACTGAACGTGCTAGAATCCGTGTGAGAAAATGTGTTTCAGCTTATCCTAAAACTCCAATTAAAATACGCCAAATTATACGATTTTCATGTAAAAACCGCCAGAAACCTGTCAAAATGTTCTAGCCTGGCAAACTAAAATCTCGCCGCCAAACGAGGCCTCAAACCGCCAGATACACGCGCCCCAAACCACCATCTGGCAGACCTGGAGTCAGCTGTGCCTCTACAAAATTTCAGGGTGATAGCTTTTTGCATGTAGGAGTTACATCCATCCAAAAATGGCGAATAAATACCCCTCGCACCCTGTAATTGTGATTTAACCTTGATCAAAATTTCAGCTGATTCCACAATATAAGCGCCTCTTGCGGTCAGATTCAGACAGAGTTGCAAGCTAGAGAGTGGGTTTTAATGCCACCTTTGGCAAAACTGTGGTGAAATAGGTTATTCCTTAGATGTTTACATTTCTTTGCAATGGCATTATGATATCAAACTCCATGTCAAGAAAATCTCTAACGGTTTGCCAATGAGTGGCATTAAAACACACTCGCTAGCTGGCAACTCTGTCTGAATCTGACCGCAAGAGGCGCTTATTTTGTGGAATCAGCTGAAATTTTGTGCAGGGTTCATTACAATAACATCACAGGTCTGCCATGAAGGTCGAAACCTCGTTTAGGAGTTTTGATGGTCTGAAATTGCTCTCGGTCAAAATTTGCTCTCTGTCAAAATTTAGGTTTCTGTATCTTTTTTGGCTATTTTTCTTTTGAAGCCAAAAAAAATATTGCAGCTTTTGTCTGGATTTGGAATATTTCTGTAACTTCACAAATGTATCAGATTTGACATCTTCCATCCCATTAGCAAAATTTATCTTGTTGTAAATGTTATTGCACGTATTTTTGCACTCAGTTGCCTGTGGTTTTGTTGTCAGTGTCGGTTAAGAGCCCCTTCGGTTTTTCACTTATTGTGGCAACTAAATCAAAAAAGCCCTAACTAATATACATATACATTTAATGCAATCAAGGGTTACCACCAGGGAATGATATTCCTTGTCAGTCATTTTGTGCCGGGAGTTAAAAAAAGTGACTTCAAAATTATTTCACAAGAGGGTCTATTAATGGATTGAAGCAGCCTTAGCTAAAGAACACACGCTTTACTAAATCGGTTATTCGGAACATAACATCAAGATTCCCGAACTTTTCTCATCTAACGCCATAGAAAAATATTCCAAATATTAGCCATTCACCTATTTAGACTATTTGTCCGGAGCGGCCTGCGATGGCCTAAACACGAAGGTATTTTCGGTGTATGTTAACTTATCAAGGATTATCAAACCTTGGCTTTAAAAGTTTGGCTCGTGTGTTTCAATGAGGGAAAACCATGTGCCTTCAAAGAAAGCTCTGTGCTGCGCTCACATTAGCCTTGAAATTTAGGGAGGAATCAGTTCAAATTCAACAAAGATCGAGCTTTAAAAAACTAACCTCAGAAGTCTGGACTCTTCACAAGGTGCATATCTTGTCTTATGCAATTTCCCCAATGGCTCTGCCTAAATCCCAAACTCTGCCTAGATCCCTACCTCTCACTAAATCCTTAGCTGTGCCTAGATCTCTAGCTCTGCCTAGATCTCTAGCTCTGCCTAGATCTCTAGCTCTGCCTAGATCTCTAGCTCTGCCTAGATCTCTAGCTCTGCCTAGATCTCTAGCTCTGCCTAGATCTCTAGCTCTGCCTAGATCTCAAGCTCTGCCTAGATCTCTAGCTCTGCCTAGATCTCTAGCTCTGCCTTGATCTCTAGCTCTGCCTAGATCTCTAGCTCTGCCTAGATCCCTAGCTCTGCCTAGATCGCTAGCTCTGCTTAGATTCCTAGGACTGCCTGTATCCCTAGCTCTGCCTAGATCCCTAGCTCTGCCTAGATCCCTACCTCTCACTAAATCCTTAGCTGTGCCTAGATCTCTAGCTGTGCCTAGATCTCTTGCTGTGCCTAGATCTCTAGCTCTGCGTAGATCTCTAGCTCTGCGTAGATCTCTAGCTCTGCGTAGATCTCTAGCTCTGCATAGATCTCTAGCTCTGCGTAGATCTCTAGCTCCGCCGAGATCTCTAGCTCTGCCTAGATCTCTAGCTCTGCGTAGATCTCTAGCTCTGCGTAGATCTCTAGCTCTGCCTAGATCTCTAGCTCTGCCTAGATCTGTAGCTCTGCCTGGATCTCTAGCTCTGCTTAGATCTCTAGCTCTGCCTAGATCGCTAGCTCTGCTTAGATCCCTAGGTCTGCCTGTATCCCTAGCTCTGCTAGGATCCCTATCTCTGCCCTTCCGAGAGCATGTAAGAAATTTGATTTTGAATGCGTACCTAGAACGGTAACTTGATCCCCTTCATACTTATCCAAGTCAAATGACGCCTCCGAAGGTAAGCAAATTGGCCTATGGAATATATTATATTCCACGTCTTCTTCCAATTCCCAAATGGCCACATCGTAATAAGCAGTGAGGTCATAGACATAATTTGGGTGGACATGAGTTTTCTTAATCTTCCGTGAGATCACTTTGGCATCGTCGAAGGATGAATCTAAGTCTCGATCTCCGGTACGAATCAGCCATCTGAAACAAAGTGTTTAACCAATTTTTTTATATTTTTGACAAGACTTTTAGCTTTGAGAAACAGAAAGAGCTTTAAACCAGTACTGCCAGGTGGCATATTTGCATGCCAGAAAAGTCGAAATCTGGCATATTTCTGGCATTTTTGAAACCCCTCTTGTCTTGGTTTTTTTTTGTCTTTTTTAAATCTGCCATGCTTTCTGGCATATTATGGCTTGTTGGTAAACTTTCTTTAATCATGGGTCAAAACGGAATAAATATCATTAAAAAATGTGAAAGTGAGGTTTCATTTCAACAAAAATAAGCAACTCCTGACCTCTGACGGGACTTCCAGTAATTGTACTGGCATTTTCAAGACACTTCCACCAAATATGTTGTGCACGAGAGTTCTAGATTTTAAGGACGATTGGTGCCATCGCGAGAGGAATAACGTTTGACTTAAAATTCCTAGTCATTTCATTTTCTCATTTATTTTCTACAATGTTAGAAAAATGTCGTTGAATTACTGATAGAAAAGTAAATTATTTCCTATTTTCAGATGATCTGATTTATGCTTTCCTTTATTTGACGGAAGTTGTGCGAGTTGTGCGATTCTTGACCTGCAAAAATAATTTCTGTGGTATTTTAGTTTTTGAAATCTTAGTTTAGTTGATGATGAAAATTCAGAGAAAAGTGCAGATATTTTGATGCAATAAAAAGGGTCTTCTTAGCAATAAATAATTTCTCCAACAAGCAGTCCTTTAATTTACTGATGGATTTCGAGTTCGACTTTTGTCATATTTTTGCCAATTTGGTCCTTTCGGGTCAAAAAGCTTACCACAACTAAACTTCTCAAAGGGCAAAAGTTCGTTCACATTTACAATCTAATGGTGTTTGTTCCTATTCAATGGTTCTCAAAGCTCATGTTATCACATTATGGCACAATACAACAGGATCTTCATTTTCTTGATTTATCTTTTCAGACAAAAGATTGCACACAATTTCAATTAGTGTTCAGAACTTGTCTTTTTGATTTAATTTGAATTGAGAAGGCATCATTGCGCGATTGTTAGCCTCTCAATTGTAATAAAGTCAAATATTGCAAACCAAGGAAAATGAAGCAACAGTTTGTTATAAGGTCATCCTCACAAATTGTTTGGGAAGCATATTTAGTTGTACAGGATATACAGGAAATAAAGCTACACTTAAATTATTTTGCCAATTGTGTGGACGATTTTAATTATTTTGGCGATTTTTGCACTATTTTTTAAAATTAGTTGGAATATTCTGGCAGAACTTTAAACCGGGTGTGAAGGGGAAGTTTCCTATACTTTTATGTTAAAAGTGTCACCCTTTTTCAAAAGAACAAAAGCAGATAGGGAATGTAAATGTGCACTCACATAACACACATAAAAGTTTGCTCGCATCTTTCGTCGCTAGAAGAAATCTCAGTTATGCACAGTTCATTGTATATTTGGTGGAAGGGTTTTCCCGTTGAGTGGCTATCATTCAAGTCGTCGATGTCCACTGGAAAATTACTTACTTTTCTTGGTTAATTGGATAACTCATTCAATTACATTTGGCCATCTATGGAAGGTATTTGACAATAACTGAAACATCCAGGTATTCCGTGATCCTTGATTTGTTCAGTATGAGGGAACGTCGAAATCTTATCTCAATAAAGGAAGAAATGACCAAATCCTATTTCAAATTAACGATATGGCTTTTTCCAACTAAGCCAATTATTTATAGGCAAGACTAAATCATTTTCAAAATGAGAAGTTCAAATTTAGGGTGCACTGTAATCAACTAAAATAAAATGTCTCAGCAAACCAAGTCGGATTCAAGCACACTTGATTCTTTTATAAACAAAAAAGTTCTCTGCAAACTCTTGTTATCAGCATCTTACTTGTTGTCAAAGGTACAATGAGCGGCAGTGAGAACTAAATTGGGACCAATGATGGTTCCTCCACAACGATGTTCCCAAACTCCATCGGCAGAATATTCCCCGGCAGAAGCCATCCAAGGCCAAGATCCAGGGGGTCCAGTTTCACCATTAGAAGTGGCAATAACTCGAGGTCCAGCAAATCCTTGAAGCTTCAGATTTACTCCGCAAATCTCATCTGAAATAAGATGGTTGGTAATAGATGTTTATTAAGCCTTTCATGACTTTTTGTCGTGTTTTTCAGCTAATATTTCTCAGATCCTGGATAAGCTATTGCTTGTTTTCACCCGGGACCTGAGCACGAAATATGATATTGAATTGTGCTTCAAGTGCCATTTTGGAACACAATTGGAAACTATGAAATTCTACTAACATATTGAATGTTTAAGCACAGTAAATGCCTCGTCAAGTATTTTTGCTATCTCAACTGGACATAAAAGGTCGTTTTCTCATTCTCACAGATATCAAATTACATTGGCTGTTTGATCAAGCAATAAACAAATTTTGCTAAAAATACAAAATCAAAATAAACATGTTTTTTTAAACATCAAGAACTTTTCATCAAAAAGTTCAATCATCTGACCCAATTTAAAATATCTAGAAACCCTAATCCCGGTCCTGCTTCTAAGTATTGTTTTTTAAATGGCATTTTGATAGTTGTTAAATGCTCTGCAAAAATATTTAATGATGCACATTTTTGTCATGTAATCCAATTGAAAGCTTTTCAAATTTTTTTTTATCTAATTATTATCTGATTTTTGGAGTCAAAGTTATGCGTCTTTAAAATTTAGGCAAGCGATATTAAGCTTGCTCGAATTTCAAAGACGCATAATTTTTAACTCCGTCGTTTGATTGAGGTGAAAATTGGTGGACAAATTATTTTTGATATAAATTACAGCTCCTATAAAAAATAACAGATTCTCGTGAACAAGAGCGGAAGATTTGAAGCTGTCATCGCAATCCAGCAGTAGCGTAGTCTATGCCTAGCCCTAACAAAGTCATCAACCGGACCCGAGATTGGGCCAAACCGTCGTGGTTCTGGGCCAGAGGAACAAATTTTTATTTTGTGGGTCCAAGGGAGCTGAGAATGGCACACTAGAGAGACGAGTGCAAAAGGCTTACTAGGCTGCTCAGTCGAACCTTCCCTCGTTGAACCCTCATCTAGTCAAAATGGCACTTGCTAATATCATTGATGAGTCATTTTTTTTCCTCAAAAGTCTGTTTCTAAGACTTATTGAAATTGTTCTTCCTTCTGTCTTCCACCTGTTGACCAGGGAGGGACATTTTTGGGGAAAAAAGTCCCCGCCGCAACTCTGAAAACAAATATCTCGTGAGTACCGAGGAGTTTAACAATCTGAATTTGTCCTATCCGCTTCGAATTCAGACTTGCCTATTAAGAACAAAGATGCAATCTAAATACTGAAACCATCCCGTTTAAAAAGAATCAAGATCGGGAAAATCTCACCGTTAACAAAACATGAAATATCACTCAACGCAAAACCAAGCACGAAAAAAGGAAGGCCTCTTAACATGTTCATGTTGCTCACACTCTCAAGTAACTGCTATTTCAAACAGGTTATCGAACCATAAATCCTTTTCAAAGTGGTTTGGCAGCTTTTTAGACACGCACACATTCAATAGCCGGTTTCGGTAAGACAATGGGAAAACATTAAATTCTGAACAGAAATCTACAGATTTATTTCAAATTTTAGGTTATTTTGGACTAATCACAAATTATCCTTTCACACTGTTGGCCTCATTGGCGCAGCTAAGGTGCCAATAGTTTCAAGAGTGATATTTGTTGAAAAAAAAAATCCAATGTCCGAGTCAAAAGTTATGTTATTTGTATATTTGTATATTTATTTATTGATTGATAAGTTGCCTAAGCACTTTATTGTTAGTTTTGAAAAACTGCGTCTTGCCATTTGACGTCTTGGAAATATTTGAAGGGGTTTGACCCGAGGTTAGATAAAGTGGAATAGATTGTACAAATTTGTGTGCCATTATTTGAATTGTCCAAATGAGGCCGACGATTTGATTTGAGAATCCAGTCCATTCCACAGCTGAGGACCTTGTTTAAAGAAATTCGTTGCACCAATGTCGATGTGAATATCATCTCTTGATACACCTCTAGTTTCCCGCATATTTGGTATACCAACACGATTCTCTCCCATGCTTTTGAATAGTCCACTCTGGCCTCCCCCCGATGTTTTCAGCGATTTCCACATCTCAATCGGAGTGGATTTGGCAGCCAATTGGTTCAGGGACCGGAAACCAGCTCTCTGGTGTAGTTCCTTTATGAAGACTTTATCGCCGAGTTTCATACCCAGATACTCTCGAAGTATTCTATTGAAAGCTTTCTGAAGTTCCTTTTGATAACCTGCCCCGTGGTCTAGATCATGTTCATGGTCTTGAATATAAAAGAAAAGAGGCAAACAGTATCGTATCTGCGATAACACCAATGACTCAATTGACACTTTCAAGCAACTGCGGGAGATTTTCGAGAGCAACATCCGCAGCAATCCCAATCCACTCTTCAGTTTGCCAATCAGACATCGAACATGGGTATTCCACTTGAGATTGTTTTGAAGATGAACGCCCAGGGCTTTACAGCCTGGTTTTTCCACCACTTTGTGGCCATCTATCATTATTTTTGTCGATGTGTTCTGGGCGTCATTTTTTCCGAGGACCATCATCGATGTCTTCGAGGCATTCGCCTTCAATCCATTCGCAGCCATGAAATCCATCACTTTCTGAGCTACAGTCTCAAGTTTCGATTCTAACTCTTCAAGATTTAATGCTCGCACCATAACGATGGAATCGTCTGCGAAGCAGATTAATCCATCCCGATCACTCTCGTTCAGCCCCAAAGGGAAGTGTGCCACATACGTATATTAAGAATAAAAGAGGAGAGAGGACTGACCCATGCGGTGAACCACACACCACTTCCCGGAACAATGACACTTGCCCATCTATCTCAACGACTTGAGATCGTCCTTCCAGAAATGAACGGACCCACTTCGTTGTTCTCCAATCGAACCTATAGATGTCCATCTTTTTAACAAGGATTGACCAATCGAGTGTATCAAATGCAGCGGAGATATCGAACTGCAGAATTCCTGCAACTCCCTGGATCTTGACGCTTTGTTCAATAATGACGCTAGCGCACTAAACGTTGAATGGTTCTCCCTAAAACCATGTTGCCCCTCCGGAAGGATGTCCAAAGCCACAAGATATTCTTGGAACTGGGTGTGTACATTTCTCTCTAAGACCTTTGACATGACTGGGAGCATCGACACTGGACGATTGTTTGATGCGATAGAGGAATCGCCACCCTTTAGAATTGGGATCACTTTGCCTTTCTTCCACTCCTTAAGAAAAGCACCAATCACCAGGGATTGGTTCACAAGGTATGTAAGCGGCTCAGCGAGAACGTTCTTCGCTAGTTTGATAGTTTTGCCACTAACTGCGTCAATTCCGCTACTTGTTTTTTTATTTCAAAGACGAGATTGCCTTGATAACTTCGGCTTTTGTCACCGATCTGAACGTAAACCCGTCAATAAACTGTCCTCGCTCCACCAGCCTTTTTGTTGCCTTGGGGGCGAGGGTACGATCTTTGATTTAATTGCCGTTATCTTGTCATTGAAGAACTTGCCAAACTCCTCTCCCATCTTCTTTGCATCCGTTATAACTTCGCCACCAACCGCAAGACACGTTGGTCCCCTTTCTTCACTCCTTCCCTGGACCTTTTTAATTGCATCCCAAACTTTTCCACTCTCGATCTGTCGTTCCGTTTGCTTTCTTGTATCCCGGCGCTTACTCAAAGTTCAGTCCAAATCCTGCGGAGAATGAATGAACTAGCCCTTTTGTGGTAATTGTTTTCCCACAAAAGGGCGAACTCATTCATTCAATGCTCTCTTCAGGAAATAAGTTTGAGATGGCATAACTTTTCACTCCGGCATGCGATTGATCTGAATATTTAAATACGTCGTCTACTGAATACAAACCAGGGCCCGTATTCTCAACTCGTACTTGGCGATTAAATTAAGACTTCAAGAACGAAGTTACTACATAGAAGTACGACTTCAAGTACCAAGAAGTAGAGGGCTAAACTACCAAGAAGGAGTTGAGAATACCGGCCCACGTCTCGTTTGCAGAAGAACGCAATTGAATTTCTCCTTTTGGAAATCATAATCCTTAGCGTTAGTCGCTTCCTCCAGAAATTCAGTGTTTCTTGGATGGAGTGGTGCTTTTTTCGTCAGTTCTTACCAACTCTAAGATCCCACTTTACATGTCCCAACATTGAACAAAGAAACGTTTCTCAAACTTTGATCGATGTTTCTTAAGGATTCCTAAATGTGGCTTGATAATTAATCACAATATATCGCAAGGGTTGAGTTAGTTATAAAGTACCTAATGATTTTCAAAAGGCAAATGCATTTAATCTTCACGATGGGGGAATTGTCATTGCTTCAAATTAATTAGATAGCTTCATGTGCAGAAACAGGTTTCTGAAAACTGAATCTGGCTAATCATTCATTCAATGAATTGACATAAATGTGCTTCATTTAATCAAATTGTTAATTTCTAGATTCTTGAACTACTGGTGACTAGGATTTTCAATTCAAATTAAGCACTGCGCAAAAGCTGGCAGTACATTTGTTCCCTTCGAGTAGCAACCATGAAACTCAATCATCTGAATTCAATAAGCCAAAATATCTTTGATCAAATTTACCGCGACGTTGACTTACACGATTGCACCCTTATTTCAAATGTTCCCATTCAACTTCCGGGAATGAGCTTTATCTCAATGGATCCCACTAGCAACGATATTGAATTGACTAAAATGGCTGATTTCATTCACAAAACCACTTGGTGTGTGGTGGCCATTTTTTACCTTGGCAGCTACATGAATTATCCTATTAAAAACATAAAGGCCCTCATAGAGAGAAATGTCCATTCGAATGTTTTCTTTTTTGGACATATTGCCAATCTTGACCTAAGGACATGGAATAGACCTGCTGCCATCATTGAACATCCTGAGAACGTCAAATCTGCGTCTGGTTTTGTAAGTTTTTTTTTGAAAGACATATGAAATATGAGGAATCACAAATATTTTTTATGTAGCCCATTCATGTTTATTGTGGTCGATTGGAATCGAGTTACTGGCGTTTCAATGAGAATTATTGGAATGGAGGGACCGGTTTTGTTCACCCGCGTGGCTTAAGGGGCGAAAATTGCAATCATCTTTTGTTAAAACAGACCTTCAAAGTGGCTCATTTTGGCCTGATGCCCAATGTATTTTTGGACCAAAACGATGGTAGCGTGACAGGAACAGACATTGAGGCAGTCAAGGTTTTGGCGGAAAAGTATGACATGAAGCTCGAATTGCACACGGGATTGGTTGAAACTGTGGCGACAACCGCTGACCCCAATGCCACTCATGTTTTGGCCAAGGTAAAAAACGCGTAAATATTTTGCGTTTCTAGAGTTCCTTTGCGTTACTATGAATTTGGGAGCCAAAAGGAAATTGGTTTCAGTTTTTGTTAAAAAAAAATACCTTTTGCTTGATTGCAAAAGTCGAAATTGTTTTCACTTTCAAAATTGTCACAAGATTTCAATGAATCTAAAAGGTTTCAAGGGTGGTTGAAGGGTTAAAAATCCATAGATTATGAAGCAAGTTGCAAATTTGAGCGAAAAACGTGAGAAAAAAAGTGTCGTTTTTCCACGAAAATGTCAAAAAGTCTTTAAAAGCCTAAAGTTCTTAGCGTCCATTCAATGAAAGCGTCTAGGTCTCTGAAATGATCCATATTTCACATATGGGTTCCTTACTATGAATTTGGTTAGTCCTGATTTATGTACACCTTCTATTTACGTTTTATTTGCAGCTCTAAAGATTATTTTGCATGGTCATGGCTCGAGTCTTAATAAACTTATGAAAAAAGATTGTAGTAAAGTTTCATTTATTCAAATCAGTGCAATAAATAATGGTGTGCCGCATGTACTAAAATTCAAAAGATAGAAACTGCTCATTGTACCAAAGAGTCCCAAATATTGGATACCAATCTTTCAGATTTAAATGACCACACCTTGATATAATGCAAGTCTTTTTTCAGCATAAAAGATCAGCAAGTTCTTTTGATTCAACCAAACCAATCAAACACACTAGAAATTCATTGCTTGTTTAATTTTGGGTCAATTAGTGCACATCACTTTATCAAGTTAAAACTACTGCCCAATATTTTAACAGGTCATCTGGGACCCAAAGTTGACCCAAACCTCGAAGAACTCGGGTGCAAGTCATCTTTTAGCGCCTGAATAGCTTGGAGGTGACTTGTGTTTAAAATGACCCTTTTAAAACCGTTCAGGACGCTCCAAATTATATTAGGATCAGTTAAGAACATCAGAAGGTAATCACCCGTTCGTCTCTAATTTCAGGTATACAGGGGAGAATTTCAGGGTGTAATACCAGGATTGCAATTTTATTACAACAGTGTATTCTTTGATCTCTCCACCTACCTTTTATTCTCCCAATTGAGGTATACCACAAGGGTGCCCCAAAAGACTGTGGCGTTTGGAAATGTAGCTCGTGGATTCGACCAACCCAGCTGGATTGCAGTTTTTACTACTTTGGCCCTATTTTCGGTCACGTTCCAACTCATTTTTTATGTGTACAAGTTCAAGATTAGGGACTCGGAATTATATAACAACCCTGGGAATCCCGTTGATTTCTTTTTGCTCACTTTCACCACATTTGTTGAGCCAGACAAACTTCAATGGTTTCCATCTTGGTCAGTAGGTATGTGTTTGCCATTTTTTTCTAGCTTAGAGGAAACTTACAAGGAAAACATTCCTTTGTATCTGGTAAAAAACCGAGAGGTTTTTTTAACAGATACAAAGGAATGTTTTCCTTGTAAGTCATTTTGTGTCAACACGATAAAATATTTGGTCAGTCAATTGGATAGAATTTACTGCTCTAGGGCAACCTTGAATGTAACGTTGTTCATGAATAGTTAGCAAGAAACGATCTAGATCTCGCTTAAAACTTAACAACGGATCATCTAATCTGTAGAATTGTCTGATAGAACTAGGCAATACCCAATTGTAAAATATCAGACCTCTGTTCAATACAGATAATGATGATTTCAGAGTTTTAACGAGTAGTTTTTTCCGAGTGGTTGAACTTAAATTTGACGTCAGACGTAATCCCTCTTCTTTCTCGCAAAATAAACTCTATCCCTGAGTTAGGACACAAATCACGCAAGCATTTAAACACAGAAAGGATCGGATATCGTTCCTACCGTCGTTGATCATTGTTTAATCGAAGGTATTTGAGTCGCTCCCAATACTTCAGGAGGTTCATTCCACTGATTGCTCTCGTGAAACTTCGTTGCTTTCCTTCAATTTTATCAAATCTTCCGCTGTAATCGGCGCCCTAAGTGGGGAGGCTGATTCCAAATGGGGTTGGATTATTGACTTTTAAAGGGTTTTCATTGTGGTTTCAATGAAATGATTTCAATGTCTCTAGCTTTAAATGCGCGGTAGAGCCGCACATCTGGTACGCCTTGGTCACTTTACATTGGATGTGCCCATTGAATTTGCCATTATTTTGTATAGAGAGGTTAACTCAACAACTGACCTCCCTCTTTTTGGGTGTTTGGCGCGAGCAGCCTGAGGAGGTACATCGAGTGAACTCATTTCTATGAACGGAGAGTTTTTGCTTCAAATCCTCGGTAATTAACGAGATAGAGGTAAAAAAGGCAAGAAAACGCCCCATTGAAAACATCTGAAGGCCTTGTGTCAAGTGCCAGAACAATCAAGCAACGCAGGAAATAGTGGAAGTCGGATTCTACCATGATTGAACGAGTGGTTTCACCAAACTAGTTACCAAAGGAGCTAGCTAAGAGTTCTAAAAAATCCAAGTGAATGAATAGTGAATGAATATCAGAGCTGGGCAAGAAAAAAGAAATAGAAACCAACCTGAACATTGAAGGAAGAATCTGTTTAGCTGTTTTGTCGGTGGAACCTGCGTCAAAGAAAGTCCAGTTTATGAAGTGTCAATGGACCATCCACCTTCCCGATTAACCATTAGCTCATATGTTTTGTCTGCACCAAGGCATGCTGCAAGCATGCTTCCATTATTGACTTCAAGCGTATTTTAAGCCTGCTAGAGCATTTCATGCCAAAATTTGGGTTAAACATCTAATACATAAAAGCTGACATTCATATGGTGTCATTTTAAAAGCCTGAAAACGTTAAAAAGACGCAAAATGTATGGAAGTCAATTGATGAAGTATGCTTCAATCTTGGATCTCCAAACACAAAACATATGACCTATTGTTTGCCCTTCAAAGTCTGATAAAGATTCTCAAAGTTTTTTTGGTCTTTTAAAAGCCTTAAGTGTCACTGAGAAGCTCCGGAGAAGCCCCAGCCATTGACATCAATGATGATGTTTAAAAGCTCTTAGTTACCTTTAAGTATTAAACCGAATGAGTTGGTGAGCACAGAAAAGAACCTCCAGCCTTTGGATCTAATCAAGTTGGCATGTTTAACATTTCATGACCTTAAGGTGAAAATATAAAAATGTGATCCTTTTTTGAATAATCATTTACGTAATAAATAAATGGAAAAATAAAACATTGATGAGCAAATTTTCTAGTTTTACAACTGAATTCTAGAAATGGATTTATTCACCTTGTTTTGGCATTAATCTTGTTCTAAAATCGTAATAAAGCATGAATACGGTCGAGATTTGCCTACATCACTGCACTGGAAGCTTTCCAAATTTTTTGCGCATTTCCGCAGGAATTACTTAGTTTACCCTTGATTTCCTCTACATCTGAAACATTGACATATTTTATTATTGAGGATTAAATCTAAACACTACTCATATTTGACACCGATGCCAGAGCTACCTGGTACTGAAATAACCCTCTTTCAGTTTTTCAGTCAGGTCCATATTACAGTTTATCCTCCTAATAATCTACTAAATTCAGTATTTTTCAATGTTAAAATAAAATCGGCGATATTTGAGCTGAGGCGATCCATTTTTGACCTAAAGAAGCGGAAAGTATCTCTGGGCATATAAACACCCAAATTCTCAAACAATATGAGTCTTTGAAAATTTAATTAAGATGGAGAAAATGCCATTTTTGTATGTTGTAACACAAAAAGCCAAAGATATAGAATTACATAAAACCCACATAAAACACAGATTTTTGAAAAATTGCTTTTGAATGAAAAAAAGGCTACACAGGTTATCATATTTAGTGGAATTCTGTGGTTTTAAAAATCGCCTTTTGGTCCTGCCACTAATGAAGAATGAAAAAATGTGTCAAGACTTGTCCTCTGAGATGGACAAAGTTTGGTAGAATTTCGGATTACCTCTTCTTTATGGACCTCCTCCAAAACACCAAGCCGGTTCTTTGGAGTTAGCTCTTTGCCTTTCTTTTTTAATTCGTGACAAAAGGATGCTTATCAGTAGGTTAAAAGCCCCCTCAAATGTCGATTTCCTGCTTTTTACGCTACAAACAATGAAGATTGTACAGTCTGGGGCAAACAGTGCAGAACCGTGAAAGGTTGTGAGAGGATCGTCAAACACTTTCCGTTCTAGAGCTCAACTCTCGCTTGTAAATGTACTACGATTTATTCCAAGGTTGCGTGAGTTTATTTATCCTAAAGCAATATTTCAATACTTAAACTAACTATTAACTAACCTAACCCAACCTAACTTACCCTAACCTAACCTAACCAAATGTTAACTTCAACTTCATTTATTCCTTTGAAAAATGCATTATATTTATGAGTCACGCAACTTATCAAAATTTCACATGTCATAACTCAGAGCCAAGGAGCGCTAGTAGCATTGACTTCAAGCCAACTCCAAGTAAGCCATCCCGCTATTTGGCCTTCACATAAGATCATTGAGATCTATTAAATACTGCAGGGAGTATAATCGTAAAAACGTGGCGCCTGTCGCCAATTGTTGAGCGGACAAAAGTGCGAGAACATTTGAAATGTTTGACCAAGCAAAGAACCAAAGATGTCACTAGGTGACCATGCCTTGCATTTATATACTACAAGTAGGAACTTTTTTGCCAATACTTTGAATAAGTCACTGATAAGAAGAACACAAGCTTAAGCTTTTGCGTTAAGTAGGGTTATTTCAAAACCTTTCAAGGTGGCTTCAAGAACGAGTTTAAAAAGTTGGTCTTGATTCGCATGTTTGGTCACACTGACTGTCCGCTCAACAGTACTGATGGAAAAAAAACAATCTTTCAATCTTTCTCACGCGAGGTTGCTAGCTTTAGGTTTGCCATCCCCCCTCACATAGAACAACATCTTGCAAAATCAAGAAGCAAGTTCCTTCTACATAGCGCCCCTGAGCCAAAGACGAATAAAGCAAGGGGTGCCACTTGCGCTCACCTTCAGAAGAAAGCCTTTTTCCTCATGGAATTCAACCGACAAATGATAGACGCTGAAGGCTAATTGGCAGACCTAGTTGGGCAACCTTTTGTTTGTTTGTTTGTTTGTTTGTTGAGGAGTCAGAACGCAGCTTCGCAGTTGCGATCTGATAGAGGCTGTCCGCCATATGGGGATATTGCCGCTCCACTTGGACAAGCTAACAAGCAAGCATTAATTTTTACCTCACCCTCGGGAATGACCCCAGGTTCGCCCATTTAAGCCGTCAAGGGCCGTGACTTCTGCATTTAACTTAATACCACAGGTCACTAGGACTCGGCAAGCCCGGGATCGAACCGGGGCTTGCCTAGTATTTGGCATTGAAAGACAGTTCAATGCTAATTTTTGACTCCGAAGAGTTGAGTTTGGAAAGTTGTGTGTTGCATTTGAAAGACGGTTCAAGTGCTAAATTTTGACTCCGAAGAGTTGAGCTTGAGGGTGGCAGTCAGCCGGGATAGAACCCCAGCCATCTGCACGACATACCGACGCAGTTCGCACTACGCCATGCCTCACCACTTAGTTGGGCAACCTATCGTGAATATGATTGAAGATTGGATTGTTTCCATCACTACTCAACAGTTATGAGGGTGACAGTTTCCTCAAAAATTCAATTCATTCCACCCCTTTTGCCAAATCAGCCTGACTAAAGCTTGCACGCTATCTAGTAATTAAATGATCTATGGGTTTGATCCACGAGAAGCAAGACTTGAAGCATGCAAAGAGGGAAGTTCTCCGGCGTAAACGCCGATCAAACGAACTCCAAGCGAACTTCCATTCAGTGTTTCGTCGAATTCGATGGCAAAAATTGCATGCCCCCTGACCTGGTTGTGGTTGCGGAGTTGAAAAAATCATATATGTTCGGGAATTTCAAGATCGAAACGGTCCGTCAATTTCGAAAAACAACAGATCTATTAAGAAAACCAGGGAAGCACACTCTAAAGTAAACTAGCAAGAGAAGAACCTGGCTTTGCCCTCAAAACATATGTCTTCGTTCACCATTACATTCTCTTATAGTCGGAAAGAAGTGAATGGTACCACCTACCCAGCCGTTGAGAGCTTCCACAGTAAATTTCTTACTTATTGTGCTACAAAGTCTATCTTTCATTTTTCTGTTGCTAGCTCCGTAACTATGTGTTAATTATACTCAATTTCAGCCTTATTTTACAGCCTTTTTGTGAAAGAATGAGTATTCTTGAAAAAAAACCTATTCGCAGAGTCACTTGCTGAAAAACACAATCATAAATTTTGAGTTCCTAGAATTTCCAAAAAGTTCATATTTCGGCAAATCTTTTCCAATCTTAAATTCATTTTGTCAAAGCTCATTTAATTCAATTATCAAGACGCGCCTTTCATTAAACGTTCAAACAGAAACAAAACTTTTAGGTGCAGAATATAGTGAAAAGTCAATAAGGAAACAATATTTGAAAGGGAACAATTTTCACCTATAAAAAGAGGTCCAAGATTCGATAACCCTTCCCGACCTTTTAGGGACTTGAAATTGTCAATGCGAAATGGCTGGCTCTGACTCCCCTGCGCATGGTGGTTAACCTTTGGTTTAACACTTTTCCTTTACCTTTTAGGTAAATTCACAACTCTTTTGTGGTCATTTTTCGCCCTGCTTGTTGTGAGTTTCTATACTTCCAATCTCAGAACGAACTTGATTGCCCCGGCATTGGAGCCTGAAATCAATAGCCATTCGGATGTTCTGAAATATGACAAAACAGTTCATGTTGACACCATTTTGATATTTCTTCTTGAGCTTAGAGTTTCACCAACATTTGACGAGGTTCTCCGAATAGTCAAAGAAAAAGAAAGATGGTACTCTCCGGTTGTGACCAGGGAACTCTTGGAACCTCATATTAAAAAGGCCGTTTTGGAGGATGGAGACGCTTTTGTGGCCACCCAGCAAAATATTCTCTACACCTATATGTTTGAAAAGGACTTGGGATTCCCAAATTTGAGGATTTCCGATGATAGCCTTGTCAACTTTTACATGTGTCTTCGTCTCACGAAATATTCTCCTTACACTCCAGATGTCAATAGAATGTTCACCGTATACCAAGAATCCGGTTTATCCAAAAGGATACTAAACAAACCCCTTCCCATTATTGCTTTACCTTCAACAATGTCCGGCTCCAACTTTGAATCATCGGATGCTTTGCAGATGAGTATGGAAATGCTGTGGACGCCAATCATTCTCTTGGCTGGAGGAATTGCAGCTAGCACTCTTATCTTTCTGGCAGAGATTGCAAATGCATCCTTTGATTTGATGTAACTGGACAATGTAACAAAAATGTAAAACACAATGTCCTGCAAAGACTAATTGTTGATGTAATATTCCGGTTATGTTATGTTTTTAAACGGAGGAGAGTTGATTCAGAACGTATAGCACAACAGAAAATATATCATTTTTTCAAAAAAAAATTGGACGTGCAAATTAGGTTTTGGTTAATTTTTAGCTCCTGAGTGAATAGAACTTAGTTTTGTGGCGAGTTTTCTAATGTTGATCAAGCTTTACACGGGTGCAGGTAAGTTTATTGTCCTGGTACTTTGTGACAATAAAAGAGCGTTTTTGGCGTAACAATATATTTTGATATTTCAGGCCTAAACTTACTACATTGAGAGTTTTTAATCAAACCAAGGTGTCCACTGCTGGCCAGCCAATTCCCAACAAATGGGAAGAATTCTGACGCATAATAAGAGCAAAGTTGTTGTATATTCTTTCATGAAAATTCTCCGATTTGGCATAAAAAACTCTCAAATGTTGAAAAATATTCGCTACTAATTGAAATTCTGTGGAGAACTGATTCATTTGGATATTTTACAAGCACTTCCTATTTTTTCGATTTTTGAAATTATTTGCTTTCAGTAAGGCTTAGTTTTTTTGTAAGCAAAACTAAATCTAGTTTAATGGAATTTCAAATGTAAAATTTTGGACAAACGTTATTTTTCGGCAAATATTAACTTTTTGTCCAGTTCTAACATTTTTGCCAATGCCCATATTTTTTAATTTAAGAAACTGAAAACTGATTTTAAACACATTGTTTCGTAACGGAACTTGAATAAGCACGAAATATGAAAAGAAATCAAGTCTAAGGCACAATCTGCAATTTTGGCCAAAAGTTAAAGACGAATATAGAGGTGTAATTGGCCCGAGATCAAGATTTGTTGTGGTTCTAAAGTTGACCACAAGAGGCGCACCATCCGCAGTTGAGAAAAAAACAAGAGCGTCATATTAAGCAACTCTCGAAGACGCTAATTTTGTAAATCAAGACGTTGTGTGATGGAAACATTTACCAATATGCAACAGGACTCACACTTGACGATTTCCACTCGTTTTGGGGTATTTTTGTTGATTCTGAGTCAAATTTGTGGCCTTGAGAATCCTCAATGCCTATCTAGGTTGAGATAATCTGTTTATTTTGACATTCTCTGCGGATGCGCAAATGTTGCTGATTTTGATCAAGAGTTCGTATTGTTCAGGGTGATTGTGTCATCACTATTCATAATTTTCTAAATGGGTTTCAAAAATCCTACTTTGGTTTTGCAATCTTTCTTGCTTTTTAAAACTGATTTCAACTTTTACAGGTGTTTTTTTGTGTGTCATTTTAGCTCCGCATCAGTTTAAGGTGTCAAAGCGTCAAAACTCAACAAAGAGTTCTTGGAACCCGTGTAGAAATTTAAGAATACTAATATGACATGGCCACCTTGAAAAATACTGCGGATGGTGCGCCTCTTGTGGCCCGTTTTAAAACATCGAAAACAACAAACCGATCACACTTCATTGCATGCAAGAACAACCACGAACCGAGACAACGTAAGGATCTCTAGGCCAGGGGAAGGCAACAAGTGGGCTGCAGCTCAAGGGTGGTCTTTGGTGGGCCCACGAGCTATGGGGAAAGTCCAAAATAGTGGAGAGACATCCATAGTACTATACACATGGGCCCAAAGCTTTTTGATCGTTAATCTGGAGCGCTTGAACCTACCAACGTCTGTTTGGTGGTCCCCTGACAACATGTAATCAAATTTGGTGGGCTTTGACCCAAAAGTGATTGCAAACCCCTGCCCTGACTGATACGACAACAAGATTGGGTTATCGACAAAACTGTATAAAAATGCAAAGGAAATTTGGGAGGAGACGTGGTGTCGTGGTTAGCGCAGTTTCCTATAGTGAGAGAGGTCCCAAGTTCGATTCTCCTCCCCGACCTTTCTCAAGGAAACTTTTAGACGCTAATCCACACCCACTGACGGAGAATCAATCTGATACCGGACACAAGATTGCTTATCGAAAATGATTTGGAAGATGTGATGGCTGGTTTCGCTGGCCGGGCGAGGCTCAAACCTCCGACCCTAGCACCCACAATCGAAAAAAACATCCAAGGCAAAATGGGAAATCATTGGCCAAAAAATGCTAATTGCCTTTCAGTAAAAACCTTTTTTTCTAATTATTAGACTTTATGTGCTGGGCGCATATTTTAATCCACCGCAAACTATTGCATAATCAAGAGGTATTTTTTTTTATTTTAAATATTGCTATCTCTAGTTTTGACTGAATTTATCCTACGTTCTTGCTAAAGTTTGAAAATAAACAAGAATCCCATTAAGAAAATAAAGTTCATTATAATGCGACGGAAACATTTTCCAAAAACATTTTTATCTGACAAGACAATTTTTTTCCGATCAAATTTACTTGGGAGTGCTTGTCCGCTTTCACATCATGTTTGCTTGTTAGTGCATAAGCAAGCAAAATATCATTGATTATACTTGGAAGAAAGACAAAAACCAAATTTCTAGCAAATCATCACTTTGGGCTAGGGCTTCCCTGTTCTTCCCGATCGGGCCGATGCCGTGACTGCCGGACGAAGGCGTGGCCGACCGGGCCGATGCCGTGGCCGACCGGGCCGATGCCGTGGCCGACCGGGCCGATGCCGTGGCCGACCGAGTCTTGCTGAAGTCAAGTTTATTTCTAGTCAAACTTATTTTTCTAGTCAAATCTGTGATAATCATGTAAACCCTTCTGTGTTATATCTAATGTAATTTATGTATGTTTTTAACTTTATGCCCCCAATATATATGTGTTTGTGTGTTATTTTGTTCGTTCTATATCTATTATTTATTTCATGATTATGTGTATTGTTTCAAAGCTCTTGTGTCAATTCTGCCTATATATATAATCCTCCATGTAAATGAATAAAGTATCTATTCATTCACAACACTCGGCCATACTACAATGTCATAGTTCAAATCTGGCAATGGAGTTTGCATCGTAACATTTTCCTATGCGTCTGTTTAATTCCTTCGTTTTATGGTGCATGATGGGTTTGTGTGTTATTGTGTTCGTTCTATATCTATTATTCATTTCAAGATTATGTGTATTGTTTCAAAGCTCTTGTGTTAATTCTGCCTGAAATTTAGGCTCGATTAGATCATACTTAAACAAGATTAGAGTAGAAATTACAAGATTTATACAATTTTTGAAGCAAGTCACGAAACCCAATACTTAAAAAGTAAAATATGTAAGCATCATTTTTGCTTTTGATCCTGCAATTTCGTCAATCTTCTCTAACATCAACTTTGAAGACAGTTCAAATGATCTCAATATCATGAAACAAAAACTGGCTTTTCTTGGTTTGCCAATCATTCTAAAATTAAGACATTAATCCGTCCATGGCATTTTCCGGAATGATATCGTGTCCGAAATAAGATATACGAGTAGTTCAACGATGAGAATTTATTAAAGGTGGTTTGATAAAACGGCACATGTGTCACGTAGGACGGACAAAATGAGAATGATCGGGAAGGAATGAAATGAAATGGAAGAGGGGAGAGCACAAAATAGGAAAGCGTTGAACATTGGTCACACAACCTTTATTTATAATCATACCATTTTCCTCTTCACATTTAGAGCAATTATAAGATAGTCAGAAAATCAAATCAGATGTTCAGTAAATTAAACACAATCTATTTTAAAATTTTACAATCTTTGTACATCTTTAGTACTATTTCCATCTTGAAAGCTCCCTTGTTACTGGTCATTGCTTACATCAAGTGTGTCACCCTTCGGATGGAGCAGTTATGTTGTTCCATACTTAATTGTAGCTTAATGAAGAATTATTTTTTAGATGCATTAGTAAATCTCTATTGTTTGTCCAAGGGTACGATGGACGAAGGGTACATTCTTTCAAAAGCTTTAAACAATTGACATAGATAATTTCTGAACTCAAGATTTATGCCATTTGGAGTTTGTCTCAAAACTTAAGTGCAATGATAGTGATATTTAGGCGTCATTTCGTTTTATCTTAAAATTTCGTCAATCTGTTGCAAAATCTACATAGTTGAAAGACACTTTCAATCATTTCGTTATAACTAAACCAAAAAACTTGGGTTTTTTTTGGTTTATTAATCATTTTGAAATTAATCCATTTTAATCGATTAATCCATCATAATCAATCCATAATTCGAATTTTCGAAATTTGGATTTATCCAGAAAGCTCTACTCTGGGCTCACTGGGCAGTGTAGTGGTACACGGTGCTCAATTGACTTGGAGACATACATCTTTTTTAAGTTTCAATGATATTTGAGACCAGTTTTGAGGTGAAGAGACAATGCCGCATTTGAAATTGAGTTCTGGTAATAGGTCACAGGCCAAATATTGAAGAAATGTCACTTAAATCACATAAATGAATTTTTTTTTTTTCATACAATTGTTAGGCACACGTGGGTCGCGGGTTGTTTTAAGTATTGGTGAAATCTTTTTTCCATGCAATTTTCAATGGCTATTTTTGAACTACATTCTCGAAGTGCTTCCCAAATTCTTCAAGCAGAGTTTTCCTCCACGCATCTCTGTCAATTCCCCTGTCAATTTGAGCATCATTTTCACCCGCAAGTCATCACACTGCACGGTTTAATTAGGCAATGAATTATTAATCCCTTTGATTGTAAGACTGTCTCCTCCTAAAGAAATCACAGGTTCAGTTGTACATTAGAACGTTAACTTTGCTTTTTCCCCTTGTTACTTCAAATTAACTATGTCTCAATGACTGTCTACGTTGTGAGTGGCAGCAAATGAGACTTCAAATGAGCCAACTTAAAAATCAATGTCAGTGAACATAAATCTCTGGAACAACAAACATGCTACCGGCTCATTTGGATTCGTTAGGCCAAAACATCATTGAAACCATTCACCATAACGTCTTTTTGCCTAATTGTACTATAGTTTCGAATATTCCTATTCACTTTCCAGGAATGACCTTTATTTCAATGGATCCAACTAGCAACGATATCAAACTATCTAAAATGGCCGATTTTATCCACAAAACCACATGGTGTATGGTGGCCATTATTTATCTTGGCAGCAATACAAAATATCCTATTGGTAATTTAGAGACCCTCATTGAGAGAAACGTCAATTCCAATGTTTTCTTTATTGGAAATATTGACAATCTTGATCTAAAGAAATGGAATCGTCCAGCTGTTATTATTGAGCAACCTGAAAAAGTTAGATCTGGTTATGTGAGTTCTTTTGAAGAAAATTTGAAAAAGAACCGCCTGAAAGTTCCTTCCTTGTTTCACTTTTTGTGTTTTAGCACGTTCACGTTTATTGTGGTCGATTAGAGTCGAGTTATTGGCGATTCAATGATAATTTTTGGAATTGGAAGACCGGCTTTGTTCACTCCTATGGATTACGGGGAGAAAATTGCAATCATCTTTTGTTTAAACAGACCTTCAAAGTGGCTCATTTTGGATTGATGCCCAATGTATTTTTGGACAAAAATGACGGTAGTGTAACGGGGACTGATGTGGAGGCTGTCAAGCTTTTGGCGGAAAAGTATAAGATGAACCTGGAATTGCACACTGGATTGGTTGAAACTGTAGCTACAACGGCTGATCCAAATGCCACCCATGTTTTGGCCAAGGTAAAAAAAAACCTATTTGCCTCACCGTTTATTATTTACTGAAAACTTGTGAGCCAAAATAGTATTATTTTTCAATTATTGGGGAAACAGTTTTTACTGGGTTTTATTTTGAAGAATTCAAATGCTCATGATTAATAGATTTTAAAGAAACTCAACATTTTTAGCATGGTTAAAAGTCTGATTAAAAATAGTTTCTTTAAGTTTTCAGAATAGCATTGTTCCAACGATAAGATACTATTTTAATTGATTCCAAGGAATGTATAGCATTATTCAACTTGTCAAAAAGCTGGGTACGAAGGAGCAATAAAATCGATGTTATATCTGAAAACTAAGACAAAATAATTTTTGGGCAAATAATTTATGAACCATGGAAAAAAACATTTTTACCAACTTTTCCGCCCTAGTTAAATCGAGTCAGGGACAAAAAATAGAGATTTTGAGATACAGCATACAGAAAACCGTCCAATCATAAAATTGGCATGTTATGCGTTTGTGGGCAAATATGTTTTTGAAAGTTTAGTCCAGTATTAATTTTAATGTTCAAGTTAACGTCACCGACCTTGAAATAAAGTTTTTTCTACAACCATCTACTATACATATAAAATGGCTTGTTTCTTAACAAGTTGAAAAGACAATTTTGTTATGATTTTCTACACACATTGTATAAAATTTGCTTGATTTTGGTGCATGGATGGTTAAGCTTACATTTGATACCGTTTTGATTGTCAGGAATGCAAATACACTTCCATAGTCTTAAAAACTTTGCGAATTTTCTCAATTCATTTTTTTATTCAAGAACCACTGAATTTCTCTGGACTGGAAGGGTAACGAAAGGTCTCATGATTTCCAGTAGAAACCGTTCAATCATTACGTTACTCTGCAAATGACACCCTGCGTATCACAAGAATATGCATTTCAATTTTCAGCTCAATCGAACGTCGGAGTCACAAGATATTGCTCACTCAAAGTTCAGTGCAAATCCTGCCAAGAATGAATGAACGAGCCCTTTCTGGTCCTGCTTTATCACAAAAGGGCCAGTTCATTCATTCTCTGCTCTCTTCAGTTTATTAGTTTGAGAAGGCATAACACGTTGTGTTTTTTTATTGAAAGCCCACCCAACATCAGGCATGATGATGGTAGGTTGAGGCGAAAGAGAAAAGGACAGATAATTATAGAAATATTTTTTGTCAGGACTTAAAGTCGGTATCCATTTTAGCTCACGGATATCATTTCGGAAAGCTCTCAAGGAGCTCGCATTTTTAATAGAGACAGGAATGCGATTCCAGAGTTTTGGCATTCTCATGAAGATCGAATGGCGTTTGACTCGGTTTAGGCAAAAGTCTCCACCAATGGGTGGGTGGCCATTCTTCTCGTCATGCGGGCGTTTGAAGATTGCTCTTCTTGTATAAAGAATGGTCTGGACAAACCATTTAATGGATCTAAGACAATTTCGCAAAACATAATCTAATATGAAAAAATCAGGTCCAACTCTTTACGACGAGTCCTTAATGAGCAAATTCCTAGTTGCTTTAGCCTCTCGGGGTGCGGAACATTTCGATAAGAAGGAATCCATTTTGTCGCCTTTCTCAAATTTGTTCTATGCCTTGTGAGTTTATGAGTCAACATTATTGACCGGGTTCCACACCGGAGCGGAGAACTCTAAAATAAGGCGTATGGTTTTGAATAGACGAATCCAAATCCCTGAGTTGCGCATGGTAAAAGATCGCCAAAGCATGCAGAGAGTTCTGTTGGCTTTAACAGCAATCACTGAACAGTGAGCAGTGAGTCAGTCGGGTATCGAAGAAAACTCCAAGATCCTTCTTTTTCTCTGTCACTGTCAATGGCACTTGATTCATGAAGTAATTTGGAGCACCAGGACCATTGCCGCATCGATTTTGAGCACGTCACACCTGGCATTTGTTAATGTTGAAGCGCATCTTATTCGTGTTAGCCCAGTTGTATTATTATCTTCTTGAAGCCTGATTTGGTCTTGGGAACAATGAACTGATCTGCATAGCTTCGCGTCGTCGGCAAATGTCAACAATTTAGATCCATGGGCTGGAGTGAGATCATTTATGAATACGAGAAAAAAACAAAGGTCCAAGCACACTCCCTTGCGGGACGTCAGACGTAACTTGCTTCCACGTTGAACGGAACCTATTTAGTACCACCCGTTGGCGCCTGTTTACCAACCAAACGCGAATCCATTGGCATACCTTGTCCTGAAAACCAGCCTCGAACAATTTCACCAAAAGACTCTAATGGTCGTTGCTATCGAATGTTTTGGGAAAATTTAAAAATATTACATCGACAGGAGAGCCTCGATCTAAAGATTTGACAGACTTAAAAAGTCATTTTTAAGTTCCAAAAACGTTTGAGACCACTTTTGAGGTGTTTTTTTAATACTGCATAAAGATTTGAAATCTGTTAATTAGGTCACGGGCAAAAATACGTTATAAGATCATTCAAAACATACTTACAGATAACTGTTAGAAAATTTTCTTCAATCCAATCTTCAAGTAGTCTTATGGGTACCTACCTAAATCTACCTAAAATATTATCGAAATCTACTCAGCCATTTGTCTAAATTGATGTAATGACCCTCTTGTTTGGTCCTTTGAAAATGCTGATTAAAGGCCATTGAAAATAGATCCATGAAATAGATTACCAAAATATTTATAAACAACATTGCTTTTACTACATCTAAGACTTTAGTCAAAGAAATTTTTCAAATATTTATTTTTAAGTGCGTTTTAAGGAATACAACAGAGTTTTTGCTCGTGACCTATTTAACCGAAATCAAATAAATGTTCTGCATTGCATTCACATCTCAAAAGTGATCTCAAAAGTTTTTGGAATTTAAAAATGACTTCCCGAGCTCAAAAACACACCGTGATAACTTTTCACTCCTGGATTCGATTGAGCTAAAATTTGAAAGACGTACAAAAGTTTACTGAATACAATGAAAATTCTCGTTAGCAGAAGAACACGATTGAATTAATCCTGCAGGAAATCATAATTCTCATCGTTAGCCTCCCATTCCAGGAATTCAGTGCTTTCTGTCCCAAGAATTAGATTGAATTAGCGATGGTAAACTTTTTCACGTGTTGGCGACAATTTTTTTCATTTTTCCCCTTAAAACCCTCAACAATACGTTTATGGTGGGCGTTACTCAGGATCTTCAACTAGCTCGGAAAGAAATGATTTGGGTATCGTTGGAACCACCTTTTTTCTCCGGGTCCAAAAATAAAACTTAATCAGCCAATAAACGCCCGCATCTGGATATTGGTGGAACATGGGCTTGAAATAGTTAACTCTCGACCAAGACAGATGGAGCTTCACGAACCGTTGGAAAACAGATGGCGCAATAGATGAGCGGCCCCAGAGCTTACACTTCATACTTATTTGAACAAAAGAATTGAATTGTTCATGCTGCCTTGCACGTGAATTATCATTTCTTTTACATGATTTTGTTTTTGAATTTGGCTCACTTAAAAATAGCAATTGAGCAAAAAAGTACCTTTTGTTACATCTCTAGTTGCTAAATGCAGCCCTCTTATTTTTCCAGGTTTACAGGGGTGAATTTCAGGCCGTCATGCCAGGATTGCAATTTTTGTACAATAATGTTTTCTTTGATCTCTCCACCTATCTTTTGTTCTCTCAATTGAGATATGTCACAAGAGTGCCTCAAAAGACTGTGGCCTTTGGAAATGTGACTCGAGGATTCGACCAAATCAGCTGGATTGCAGTTTGTATCACTTTGGCTGCATTTTCGGTCACGTTCAAATTCATCTTTCATGTTTACAAGTTCAAGATCGAAGACCCAGATTTAACCAGAAACCCCGGAAACCCTATTGATTTCTTTTTGCTCACTTTCACCGCTTTTGTTGAGCCACAGAAACTTAATTGGTTTCCTTTATGGTCAACAGGTAAGCTTTGGTTCTAACGTAGAAGGCATTCATGTGTAAAGCATAAAACATGGTTTTATGAAAATTCCCCTTTTGGTAGTGCGATCCGAGGATATCGTGAAATAATTGATTGAGGACACACATAAGCTGATAATATTCTTGGCTTTCCTGCTTTTCATAAAATCAATCCGGTTCAAGAATACCACCTGACATTGAAAGTAACTGGTCAGATCATAGCATCAAGCAGTTAAGTTATAAAGTTTTGAAGAAGATAAGCCACAAAAATATCAGCAATATGTTTTATTATGACTAGTCTTGGTCAACACTAGGGCTTCGTTGGATTAGTGGATTAATCCCTTAATGCATTTTTTCAAACGGATTAATCGAACAAAACAAAAACATGCTTCTTCCGTTTTATTGTGCTTTTTCTGATCAATTTACAAAGTTTCATCTGATACAGCTTGAAATTGAAGCAAAAGACTTATGAAGCAAACAAACGGACATTCTTGTACAAGGAAAAACTCTCAAAAATAATCTTGGAATGATAAATTCGTGCTAATGAATTGTGAGTGTGTCTTGAATGACTCAGGATGGGAAATGAAATGTACGAAAAAACAAAGGCAAGTTTCGGCAATTCAACAACAGTTTAATGTGCAACACCTGAGGCTAGTTTTTTAGACGCAAAAATCGATCTCAAGATCGGACTTAGGGTACTAAAGTACGATCTTAAGATCGATCTTTGCGTCTAAAAAACTAGCCTCTGCTCTCTGCAGGATCTTTCTTGAAGCTCTTAACATGAAAAATTAGAAGGCGAACAGTCTCTTATGAATCTGGAAATCCTAACTGAATGAATTTCCCTATCTATGTTTTTGTTGCAATTCTGTTTCTTTTGTATCCATCTGGCAAACGAATATGCACAATGTTCCATGAACCTGTTTCATTTACCTCTTTTTATGGTGCTTGATGAGTTTGCTTGTGTTTTTTTGGGTTCAAATCACTCATTCAATTCATTTTAGTCCACAATTTCATGGTTTTGTGTATGGTCCTGACACTTATAAAGAAAATCTGATAATTTAAAAATTAATAGGAAAGCATCATTAATGCTTTGATCCCACAATTTTGTCAAGCTTCTCTAAGATTAGGTTTGTTTGAAGATGGTTCCAATCATCCCGTTATAGTTAAAAAAAGATGTTTTTTAGTATATACATCAATTTAAAATTAAGGCAATAACCCATCCGTATTTCTATATATACGTAATCCTGTTTGATTAATCTGGATTAATCTTGTTCAAATAATCCGGATTAATCCTGTTCAAATAATCCGGATTAATCTTGTTCAAATAATCCGGATTAATCCTGTTCAATTAAACATGTTCGATTAATCCTGGTCGATTAATCGTGTTCGATAAATCCTGTTCGATAAATCCGGATAAATCCTGTTCAATAAATCCGGATAAATCCTGTTCGATAAATCCTGTTCAATAAATTCGGATTAATCCTGTTCGATAAATCCGGATAAATCCTGTTCGATAAATCCTGTTCGATAAATCCTGTTCAATAAATTCGGATTAATCCTGTTCGATAAATCCGGATAAATCCTGTTCGATAAATCCGGATAAATCCTGTTCGATAAATCCGGATTAATCCTGCTCGATAAATCCGGATTAATCCTGTTCGTTAAATCCGGATTAATCCTGCTCGTTAAATCCGGATTAATCCTGTTCGATTAATCCGGGAATCCTTAGCCAACACCAACTTAAGCACGTAGCCAATCACAACCAATTCATACACAGTTGGGTAGGAAATTTTGGGTTATTTGTGTAAAAACTCGGCAGGCAATTTTGCAGCGTCCCTGCTCATTTTTGGTGACTGATATTAAGATTATCCAACAATTACGTTTCAAATAAGGATCGCAAAATATATAGACATTCCTTGCCAAAGATTTTTCAATTGAATAATTAATTCTTGGTGGTTAAATAAGTGATGTTGCCTAAACCGTTACTCTGCTCCAAAAAAGGAGTGTGACGACATCAAGATTGATTGTGCAGTTGTTATGTTAAGGGTTCAAGAAGATAAAATATTCATCTTTAATATTGAACCCTTCCTTAGGTAAATTCACAACCCTTTTGTGGTCACTATTTGCCCTCCTGGTGGTGAGTTTCTACACTTCAAATCTCAGAACAAACTTGATTGCTCCCAGTTTGGAGCCTAAAATCAACAGTCATTGGGATGTACTCATGCATGACAAGACTGTTCATGTTGATAACCTCTTGATATTTCTTCTTGAGCTCAGAGTGTCGACACTGTTTGACGAAGTCCTTCGGGAAGTCAAAAACAAAGGAACATGGTACACCCCAACCGTACCTCGGGAACTTATAGAACCCCACATCAAAATGGCTGCATTGGAGCATGGTGATGTGTTTGTGGCCACTGAACAGAATATCCTCTATACCTATTTATTTGAAAAGGATTTGGGATTCCACAACCTAAGGATATCTGATGACAGCCTGGTTAATTTTTATACTTGTCTTCGCCTGACAAAATACTCTCCTTACACTCCTGATGTCAATAGGATGTTCACCACGTACCAAGAATCCGGTTTATCCGAAAGGATGCTTAATAAGCCCATTCCCATAAGTGCTTTGCCTTCAACAATGTCCAACTCCAATTATGAATCATCGGACAAATTACAGATGAGCATGGAAATGTTGTGGACACCAATTATCATCTTGTTGGCTGGATTTTCGATTGGCATCCTAATCTTTTTGTTCGAGGTTTCAAAAGCACGTTTCGAGAAGAACGAGAATGGTCAACCTAACACAATACTCAAAATGAATATTTGATGTACAGTACCATACGATTATTATTTTTCATGTTAAGAGCTTTCCTATTCCCTTGTTAATATACATATTTATGCTCCCAGGCTCTTGCCCCGGTTTTCCTTTACATGATGCGTCGCATCTTGGATCATGTCAAGTTTTCATCCTCATTAAAAGTAGCTCATGTTCCAATTTTTGAAGGTGGAGATAAGTCGCTCCCTGGTTATTATAGGCCCATTTCTCCGACTTTCACCATTGCCAAGGGTTTTGAAAAGATGATGAAGTCCAGGCTTGTAGATTATCTGGAAGTCCATGATACAATTCGTCTTGGACAACACGGATTTCTACCACACTGTTGTACAGTCTTTGTTTGGTTGGTTTGACCATAATTGGTTAACCATATAGAGCAAACTATTGAAGGGCTTGAAAGTTACGAGTCAGTTGATGTAGTCTACTTTGACTTTGTTAAGGCCTTTGACAAGGTAGATCACGGACGAGCTTTTGCTCGATCGACTCAATGAATTTGATATCCAGGGTAAGGTCCAAAATTAGATTGGAAGCTTTATTGGTGAAAGGAACCAGATGGTTATGGCTGGGGGGTCATTTAATGGCATCAATGATGTCAAGAAAGGTGCTCCTCAAGTTTGCATTTGAGGTCCGCTCCTTTTTTTCTTCCTCATTGCTCCCCGTCAGAAGTTATGAACAAAAGCCAGTATTTCTTCATATTCAAATGGCACGAAGTTTGTATGTGGAAGGAATGATCAGGACTCTGCAAGTCTAATCGATGACTTACCTAGTTCAAACAATGAAGTCCTACTTTCTTCTTTCACCCAATGGTCTTCGTCGGGAGAATATAAGAGCTGATCCTCTAGCACCTTTTGAGGCAAGGTTAGATATTACTTAAATACTATTCCTGATCCTGATATTTCCGATCGGAAAAGTAACTTCTATCAATAGCCAATTTTCAAAATACTACATAGTGAGCAAATTTTTGTCATGCTGATATGGCGAGGAAGACAGATATTTCTCACTTTATTTATGCAAAGCAATGTCCTCAAACATTAGGTGTGCTTAAATATGTCATTTCATCCAATTTTAGGTTTATTTTTGCAGGATGTCCAATGAATAAACTTCAATGACATCAAAACCTGACCAACCAGTTTTCGGAAGAGTGTTCACACAACGAAGATTTGAAAAATTAGTCAAGATCTGGTTAAATCTGATCCTTAGTGTGTTTAAAGCACTCAAGCAGATATTTCCTTTGTTTGTTCCTCAAAATGTGTTACTCCTTATGGACTTGTGATTAATTGATTCCCACTAGATGTAAAAAGTACCTTGCACTTTTGTCAGCGGCATAACAAATGACTCCGGTCCTTATCATTTTATCTTAAAATCATATTCTTACAATCGTCATTATTGAGACTCGGTTTGAAATTGATATGTATGGTATTGTCCCATATGTTTTTCTCTCCATCAACATTTTAACAAGTCAGAGTTTGATTATTGATCAAAATTCAGATTAAGACTAACTCCAAAGTACTTCCATTGGGATTATTAATTAAACTAGAAAAAGATGACTTGAAATTGACTTTCTCAGTGTTGTAAGGAGTTATTAGCCTCAAATTGGAACATACGTGTCAGTTTACTTTTGATGAAATGATTTTGATGAAAATAAATGGATTTGCATAACAAAGTACGTCGTCTCATCGTATCATGAGTTGTGATAAAGAACCGAAACTGCATTTTGATTCGTGAGCACGGTGTTTCGAATGGCTTTTTAGGTTTGGATCGAAATACCTAAAGACATCTTGGCAGTTTTTGGACCCACAGTTCAATGGGGAACAACTTTACTTTTTTTGTATTACATAATTCTAGGTCCAGGGAAAAAGTTGTTTTCCTAAAAACTTACTAATTATAACACTTTTTGATAAACTATTAAATCTAAATTCAGAGACCATTTAGTTACCTGTTGAATTCAAATTAAATGAAAATAGATTTATCAGCAGCTGAGTTATTTGGGTTTAAATGGTCCATTTTTTACTCCAAAAAGCCGAAACAATTATATCAACAAACAAATTCCAAAAGATTTCAGATTGCTTTTCAATGTGGCAAAAGAAAATGAAAAATTTGAGTGTTGAAGGTTTTCTGAAAATAGCTCAAATGTAATAGCCAACATATAAAATAACTTAAAATGCACTTAAAACAAAGTTTTCGAAAAACATTTTTCATAACTATTCAGAGTACGCCATTCAAAACGCCGTGTGTTTGAATTGATTGCTTGAAAAGAATTTTTCTTTTTGAATTGAAAAAATCACAGTCCACCTGTTACCGTAAATGGAAAGCATACTTGTGAACTTGGACTAAGGCATAGATATCGAGACCATTAGAAGTCTTACGACCGACCGCTTGGTTGGTAAAACAGTAAAATGAATGGTTTCCTGGGAACTGATCACAAACCGGTTTGTTGTACTGTTTTGCCAACCGGTTTTGGTCGGTTGTAAGACATCCAGTGGTTTCGATATCCATGACTAAGGGCATGTTAAGTTCCATGGTTCATTAGCATTGAATACAAACCAGGCTCCAAGTAATTGATGCGCCATTTTGCAGTCTGCCGTTAGCAAAGTTGTGTCAATTACTTCTAAAATGTAATTAATTACAATTACTGTTTGTTTGTTTGTTTGTGGTGGAGTCAGAACGCAGCTTCACAGCTGTGATCTGATAGAGGCTGTCCGCCATATGGGGATATTGCCGCTCCACTTGGACAAGCCAACAAGCATTAATTTTTACCTCACCCTCGGGAATGACCCCAGGTTCGCCCATTTAAGCCGTCAAGGGCCGTGACTATAGCATGTAACTTAATACCGCAGGCCACTAGAACTCGGCAAGCCCGGGATCGAAGCGGGGCTTGCCTATTTTTGCATTGAAAGACAGTTCAACGCTAAATTTTGACTCCGAAGAGTTGGGTTTGTAGATTTGATTGTTGCATTGAAAGACGGTTCAAATGCTAAATTTGGACTCCGAAGAGTTGAGTTTGGAGAGTGGCAGTCAGCCGGGATCGAACCCCAGCCTTCCGCACGACAACCCGACGCAGTACGCACTACGCCATGCCTCACCCCCCTAATTACAATTACTATTACATTGGCCTCAAAAGTAACTAAATACAATTACTTTATCATGAGATGTAATTAGTTACAATTACATTCCAAAAGTAATTAAATTACATTCAATTACGTTATTTTTTCAAACCAGGCTTCAACTCCTTTCTTTTCAAGTGCAAAATGTGTAAAGAGCATCACAAACTTATGAGCTTTTTGTGAATCTATTTATACACCGAAAAATATTGGAAGGACAATTACTTGGACTTGGAAAAGTAATTGTAATTACGTAAGTGTAATTTCAATTACAATTACATCCTATTTACTCTAACAGGTGTAAGGTTTTCTATGGCGCCATGTTTAGTCACTTGACTTTCTGAATGCCCCAATGACATGGAAAATAAACGTCTAGCTTGTAAATGGTAGGAAATGATTGTCGTTTTTATCTCCCAACTTAAAAATCAATTTCAGTGGATGCAGATCCCTGAGACAATAAACATGTTATCGTCTCACTTGGATTTGTTAGGCCAAAACATCTTTGATATTTATCACCAGAACGTAGACTTACATGATTGTACCACTGTGTCAAATGTTCCCATGCACTTTCCTGGACTGAGATTTATTTCAATGGACCCAACTAGCAACGATTTCAAATTATCCGAAATGGCCGATTTCATCCACAAAACCACTTGGTGTGTGGTGGCCATTATCTATCTTGGCAGCAATACAAAGTATCCTGTTAATAATGTAAAGACCCTCATTGAGAGAAACGTCAATGCGAATGTTTTCTTTCTTGGAAATATTGACAATATTGATCTAAAGAAATGGAATCGTCCAGCTGTTATTATTGAGCAACCTGAAAAAGTTAGATCTGGTTATGTGAGTTTTTTGAAAAAAATTAAAAATGAAGCACCTGAAAATTTCGTCTTTGTTTCACTTTTTCTGTTTTAGCGCGTCCACGTTTATTGTGGTCGATTGGAGTCGAGTTATTGGCGATTCAATGAGAATTATTGGCATTGGAAGACCGGTTTTGTTCACCCCTATGGTTTAAGGGGAGAAAATTGTAATCATCTTTTGTTTAAACAAACCTTCAAAGTGGCTCATTTTGGATTGCTCCCTAATGTATTTTTTGACCAAAAAGATGGTAGTGTGACTGGGACTGATGTGGCGGCTGTCAAGCTTTTGGCGGAAAAGTATGATATGAACCTGGAATTGCACACTGGATTGGTTGGAGCTGTAGCGGACAGTTCTAATCCCAACGCTACCACTGTTTTAGCCAAGGTGAAAAATGCTTGAACATAAAATTTATTCAGTTCCACAAAGAGACAAGGAACGCGAACCATGGCAGAGAAAAAGGAAATATCACCGAGGGTCAAAATTTGAATTGTTTTTATCAATGAAAAGTCCTTGATCTTCAGTAGTTTTTTTCGCCAAAATCCTTTCAAAAATCAACCCAAAAAATGAGACTGGAACGGGTATTCCAAAAATGTCAAGCAGAGAAACTCAACAGTAGGGCTAGAAAAGGGTTTTTTAGTCGGGCAAAATTTCCTGACCTTTCAAGTGGCCGGGTTTTTTATCGCTGGCGTTAGCTAAGAGACTAGACTTCTTACTCTACGGCAAAACAACCTTTTTATCTTAGCTCTACTCATTAGAGATTGGCCGTTTAAGACTAAATGGTGGAAGCCAGTTTTTTAGCCTTGATTGGTTGTCAAATATTGAGCTCGTTGTGAGTGCTCATTAGTGATAGTTTTCGAGTTGGGAGTGTTGCCATATTACACTCGAATTTCAATTGCTATCAATAAAGGCAGGTTGTAATTGAGGGTCGAAAAAGCAACCTCCAGCGGCATTTATAGCATTTCCTGTAATGGAAAGTAGAGAAATTCCGAAAATATGCCCTTCACTTTGCTAAGTTTGAATGCCTCTCGTACATCCCCAATGACTTAAAATTGAATAAATGGCTCTAGAATGAAATGAAAAAGAAATACTAAACACTGATAAAACTTGCATAAAAAGCTAAACAACAATCAATATGACAACACCCGAACTAAATTGAGTTCGAGTTCCATTGGTAGTTGTAAAAATGGATTGCAGTGCTGTCATAATTGACTTGGATATTAGGTATCTTGCCCTTTGAGACATTTAAAGGTTGTAAACATTTTGGCTCTTAAGGAGCAGATGGCAAAACTTTTGTAAAAATCGAAATCGAAATTATCAATAGTGATTTTGAGTTGGCAGTGTTGTCATATTTTACTTGGAGATTTGGTATCTTGCCCCTTTTGAGACGTATAGTGGTGGTGAGCTTTTTGGCCCTTTGGGTCCTATTTTCAGGGATGCCAGAAATTATTCAAACATGTCAAAATTGGAACAAAATTGGCTTTATTGCGTTTATCCGCCCATTCATCCCGTTTATACCCCCATTTATCCCGTTTAACCCCCAATTTATCCCGCTTATCCCCGGGTAAAGGGGATAAATCGAAAAAGTTGATCCACCGACCAACCCTGCAAACGGGCTATAAAAATAACTTCTTTTACCATTAGTATCCAAGCCCATTCTCATCCCAACACCCAAAGCGTCAAACTCGAATTTGAGAATGTCAAAAATATTATGATTAAGAGGTTGTACTAATCCTGGATTATTCATTGCGTAGAAAACCATTCGGACTTCCGTGCATAGATTTATCTAGATCCAACTTATTCATTTTTCGTGGGACAATAGGTGGAAAATCAGTCCAAAGTTTCCAAGGAATATTGATGTATGGGGCCCGGAAATTATTTTTTTTAATATGAAATATCTAAAAAATATTGATTCGTTTTTCCTCGATTTTTTAAATATTTTGGCATTTTCAAGAAAAATTAAATGTTTTCTCGAATATTTGAGTCAAGAAAAATATTTCAGGCAAAATTGAAGAAATAAATGAACGACCAATGCTCAATAGGTCTTACCAAAAATGAACCCATAAAATAGAATGACTTGTTGTTTGCTCGTCCATGTCCCATGCCTGCAACGCCATTTTCATTGTGTGCTTTCATATGGTTTGAGAACAATTGAGTAGAAACAAAAAGCATTTGATAATTAATGCGAACTTCATTTACAGTAAGAAGCAAGGTTGTTACATTGACCCTCAATGAAAATCATGTTAAAGTTGACACGTAAAATGCCCTGTTGAGATTACTTAGCGATGAAGAATGTGAACTAAGAATGCTGGGGTGGAAATTAAACTAAAAGAAATGGAATAGGTGTTCCCCAACATTGGAAATTTAGCATGAAGTTTTAGCTTCGAGTAATATCAGCACCATGAAGGATGTAAACTAACTATGAAACAACAAAGAAAACCCCCCTTCCCACCATATTTAAACATTAGTCACGTACATACATACTAGTGACTTTAGATCTAGAAGTTACTTGCATACTTTTTGGGAACCACATCATTAACCTTGTTTATCATGACTGTTTCTCAAACATTTAATTTCTAGGACCATTGCTCTGTTATTGACATTAGTTACTTGTTTAGATCAATAGAGGATTTTAAAGAAAACCAACATTTGCTTCACTTAGATGGCTCTCACATGATGTAGCATGCCATCAACACATCCTAATTGGGTGCCCTCTCCTGTTTTCAAAATGAACAACTCGCCATAAGAGTTAGCCCTCTTAAGGAAGCAATGTTGAGCTTCAATCAAAGAGAAAAATGACAATCAGCGCCATCTTGATGTAGAAATGGTTGTGGGTGCTTCTGTTTAGTCTTAATTTGTGATTACTCAGCATGGCTTTTTGATTTTTGAACACAATAATATCATAGCTGAGCTCTAAAAGACTCAAAATATACGAAACCCACTTAAACTTGTTACCATAATTGCAGCTTCCATGTTTAAGTTGAGGATAGATCTGAAATCAAGAAAATTTGCCCCTGTTTTGGCTCCATCTAGTGGCGATTTTTGAACCCTCAATTAAACTTCTTATTACAAGCAATTTCAGCACTAAGCGACAACACTAGCGTACAAGAAGGAACAGCATTTGAGATTTGTTGACAAGCCTCCAACGAGGGCAACTGACGAGCGGATTTTTGTAAACATGAGCTGTGCGCTTGCCATTGACTTCTATTAATACTAGACCGCGTGTAAGCCTAAAAATGTGTCTCCGGTCGCCAACTGTTGAGCGGACACAAGTGCGGGAACATTTGAAATGTGTGACCAGGCAATTGTCAACCATTCAAGTGATGAGTCAAATGTGGAATTCAGTAACGTTTTTGGGTCATTTTTTGTTTTTGCTAGTGGTCACTTTCTTGAAAGAACCGAAGACCTCACCAGGTGACCGTGCCATTGATTTGAATACTTCAACTAGGAACTTTTTAGCCTATACATTCAATAAGTCATTGGTGGGAAGAACACAAATTTAAGCTTTTGCGTTATGTAGCGTAATCCAATGCATTTATGGACAAAAACTGACTTGTAGCTTCAAGAACGAGTTTTAAAAAGTTGGTGTTTGAAAAGTTCATGTTTGGTCACACTAACTGTCCGCTCAACAGTCGTGAGGGAGACATTTCCCTCATGAAATCAACGCATTCTGCCCCGCTTGCCAAATCAGCCAGACTAAAGCTTGCACGCTATCTAGTGATTATAATTGATCCAAGGCGCTTGCCAATACTTCCAAACTACCTCAACAACCGACCTATTGGTGGAGCTTGGAACCCTTATCTTATGGCATTTAAAGTGTATCGACAAGCGAATGAGGTCTATGACCGATTTTTGAATTTGGCGCCATGACTGAGGGAAGCAGAGAAGCGCCAAACTGTGTTCATAACAAAATCCTTGCCATTAGGAGTGGCGATTCTCTCCATTTAGCCCTCTAGAATAGAGTGTATGGAACGTTTACTAAAATAGTTTTTACTTTCAGGTTTATAGGGGTGAATTTCAGGCGGTCATGCCAGGATTGCAATTTTTTTACAATAGTGTATTATTCGATCTCTCCACCTACCTTTTGTTCTCACAATTGAGGTATGTCACGAGAGTGCCCCAAAAAACTGTGGCCTTCGGAAATGTGACTCGAGGATTCGACCAACTTAGCTGGATTGCAGTTTTTACTGCTTTGACCCTTTTTTCGGTCACGTTTCAACTCATCTTTTATGTTTACAAGTTCAAGATCAAGGACCCAAATTTGATCAGAAACCCTGGGAACCCAATTGACTTCTTCTTGCTTACTTTCACCACATTTGTTGAGCCGGACAAAATCAAATGGTTCCCAGTATGGTCAACAGGTATGGGGTTGTTGAGCGGCACATAATATGTTTTTTGATGATTTGATGGTGAAAAGCCCATGATATTGAACTGAATGAGGAAACCAGTTGATTATTTCAATATTTTGCTGGTTGTTGAATATCCTACGTAGACACAATTATATGCAATTTTACTCGCACAGAACTGAAGGCCAGAAATTACACCAACATGGTTAATTTAATTAAGAATCTATTTTATTCTACAAGATCAATAAAGTTTGGAGGTATCAAAGAGGTCTGGAACCGTCCCAAAATAAAGATTGCTTTGGATCACAACAAACTTCCACGTTTCTTGGAGCAAGCAATCCTGCCCAACGAATGTCAAGGATGCGCGCCAAATTTGAAATGACTGAAATATTAATATTGCAAATCAGAAACATATTTCACCTCGAAAGTAACTCGTCGTGCAGGTTTTTGAAATCCTTAATTCAAGAGCTACACTTAGATGAGGTCAAAATCAGCAAAATTTAAGCAATCCCCAAAGATTGTTAAAAGGATACATCGATTGGTTTGATCACAGGGTCAAGTAGTTAAGTGGTGAAGCGGACGAGCCACGAAAATGCTAGTTAATGAGACCATCCAGACACTTATTCAGTTTTTGTTACAAGGATTTTAAGTTCAAAACATGATCCTGTCACTCTACCAAGTATCATTTACCACATGTTTGATTACCTCTAGGTAAATTCACAATGCTTTTGTGGTCATTGTTCGCCCTTCTTGTCGTGAGTTTCTACACTTCCAATCTCAGAACAAATCTGATTGCTCCGGGTCTAGAGCCTGAGATAAACAATCATGAAGATGTCCTCAAATATGATAAGACCGTATACGTCGATGAACTTCTGATATTTATTCTTGAGCTCAGGGTTTCGCCCTCTTTTGAGAAAGTTCTTGATATTGTACGAGACAAAGGAAGATGGTACACCCCCACTGTAGCCAGGGAACTTAAAGAACCTTATGTTAAAAAGGCTGCATTGGAGAATGGGCACGTGTTTGTGGCCACTGAACAGAATATCCTCTATACTTATTTGTTTGAGAAGGATTTGGGATTCGCAAATTTGAGAATTTCCGACGATGGCTTGGTCAACTTTTACATGTGCCTCCGCCTCACAAAATACTCTCCTTACACCCCGGATGTTAGTAAGATGTTCACCACCTACCACGAATCTGGATTATCGAAAAGGATGCTTAATAAGCCTATTCCTACTATTGCGTTACCTTCAACTGTGTCTAACTCTCAATATGAATCGTCTGAAAACTTGAAAATGAGGATGGAAATGCTATGGACACCCATTATTCTCCTGGCGTCTGGATCTACACTTGGAATAATCATATTTTTCATTGAAATCATGATCGCCCACATTAGCACGAATTCCATCAAGTTTTGTCCCTGTATTTGATGTGTCTCATTTTCCCACAATGTATATAAAATGTAAAACAAAAATTATCCAATTGAATATTTAATCAAGGCCAAATCAACGGGTTCTTCTAAAACGTTGCTGTACTTATTTGAATCAGCACAAATAAAGCTAGAGGTTTGCTTTTTGCGTGGATTGAACAACACGAGCATATTCTAACAATATGTCTTGCGCGACCTTTTGCTCATTCGAGAGATTTAATCTATATTTTTCAAATCAAATTGGTTTTGATTTGACCCGAACATTTTTTTGTCAATTAAGTTAAAAAGTGGAACATTTTACGAAAAATAGCTCAGGAGATGTACAAGCACATCTAAATACTCATTTTAATTTTCGTTTCAATCTGCCATAAATTGGCTTTTTTGAAAAAAATATCATGAAAAAGGGTCTAGGTACAACATCTTATTTAGAACTTCTCAAGGCAATTGAAAACATGATTTGTTTCTTTTTGCAATTGTAGCGGTAATGGAATATGATTTCTTCAAAATATAAAAAAAAATGAAGTACCCTTTACTTTGAAAGTTTTTTCAAAATAATGAGTACGCCGTTCACAGTCCAAAATGCCTTTCTCTCTCATTTCTTGAAAAGCTCAAAACTGATTTTTTGGGAACAAAAAAAACTTTGATTAGCCTCCCCATTAAACGGGAACACTGACACAAACTAAAATGAATAAGTTCAGTTTCGGTATACCTTCAATAAAATAAAAGAAGATTTAGGCAAAATTTGTAAATTTGGACAGGAACCACTGTACTTCAGGACGAGTTTCAAAATACACCTTGGGTCCAATCATGGTAGTGAAATGTGAGGTTTTCACGGCATATATTTTGTTACGTCGAATTTTTGTTGTTCTGATTGGACTCAAACCGTATCTTGAAAGTAATTCTGGCTTGAACCACTCTAGCTTAAGGCAAAGATCAGATTGGAGCAAAGTCCAAAACACTTGAATAGTTTAAAATAGCTGGTCCGACCATTCGATGATTTAGTCAACCTATGGCGGACGGGAGGTCCGCCATGTGAATGAGTCAAGAGATGGTAGTAGACTGACTATATTTGACTAGTACATCGACATATATACATCACAGATAGAGTACTACTACGAGCGGCGAGCATACGCTCGCCACAAACCTAATGGTTTCATGGATATGATACCTTGTTTTTAACCAATCTGAACCAAAACCTTTACCAAAGTACTTTACTTTGACTAACCCAAGGGAGTAACAACATTAATTAGGTTTAATGAATTAAAACATTTATTCTGTTTCTCCTTTTTAATTGAGCCTTAACAAAGATTTACTATTTTCTATTTTTTCATCTGGAAACAAGCTTTAGTAAATCAGCCAAAGAGCAGAAAAAGCTTACCAAAACGTCAAACGTTTTTGAGAGCAAGCCAAATGTGTTACAAAGCACAATTACCGATTCAGAGATTTTTTTTCTAAATTCCATTGCCTCTTTCTCAGGTCCCAATATATGACGGCTCGTTATTTTTTTGTATTTTTTTTTTCTTGGCTTTTTCTTGGGTTTTTAACCGATGCAAGGGAATGTTTTCCCTGCAAGTCAGGGAGTTGAGTGTGCCTGAGGCCACAATTGTGTCCTAATGCAGAACTCGCCGAAAAGTGGCTCAGACACACTCAAATCTCGGCTAATGGCCCTTAAGGACTTGTCAGGGTGATTCTCGACAAGTTGTTCAACTTGTTCAATGAATTCTTGGCTATTTCCACCGTCATTCCGACGGGATTGGACTTTGACGCTCCTACAGCTATGTAGTCATGACCAATGTCCTCTAGCGCCTTTTCCACATTTTTCACACTTCTTTCTGGCAAGTCCAGAAAATCGGCAATTCACAATTTGATCTTCCAGCGTGAATTGCCACTGATATGGCGTGCCTTTTCCATTCCTGCGGGCACGTCACGGCATCTTTGGAAACCATTTTTTCTGGCAATGATTAAGCTATAGCCCGATTGTTAGGTGCACTAATTCAAATGGCTCAAGTATACCAAAGTAGAGTATGAATAACGCTGCTCGAGTATAGTCTCTGTACATCAGCCAGTGATGGCAAATTTTGACTTTTACTGAATTTCTGCCATTTTCTGCCACTTGGTGGCAGAAAATGGCAGAAAGTGGCAGAAAATGGATGAAAATGGCAGAAAGTGGCAGAAAATGGATGAAAATGGCAGAAAGTGGCAGAAAGTGGCAGAAAATGGCAGAAAATGGCAGAAAATGGCAGAAAGTGGCAGAAAATGGATGAAAATGGCCGCTAATAGACAAAAGTACGCATAGACTGATGTTCAACTACAAATCTGCTTTTGTAGAATGAGATCAAAAGAGTCAAATATAATGTGTAATTAAAGATTACACATAATACTTGAGAGTAACAACTACTAAACCTTTACTACCTGAACCTTTTTGAGTTGCCCAATTCGTACATTCTTGTTGTCATTGTATTTTGAACAAATTCGTAAATGTAATAAACTAATTTCTAGTTCTTGTCTTACATGGTCGAGAAAAAACTCTTTCTTCAAATCGTCAACACTTTTGCTTCATGTATTTTTAAATTCCAGTATGTGTAGAGGACTATCCGCCTCCACATAAAGTCCTTGAAAAAAAATTAGATTTCCCCGACTGTGGATGAGAGAGGGGAAAGACAGGTTCTGAGTTATAGAACGAAACTTTCCGAATGGATTGACTTCTGAGTGATCACTGATCAGCTTAGGGATCAGCTCTGTATCCGTTATGACAAATGTTATGAAGCGTGGAGTTGCCCGACGAGTCGGACGTGTGGGTCAGTGTCCTCCCCCCCCCCCCCCACATTCTGACCCTCACTTCTCCCCGCTTAGAAATCATTATTCAGTTTATACAATGAACTTCTCATTGGGTAACATTCCACTCGCTTTATGTTCCTTTCAAACTTCCTGGCACCTTCAGTACACAGAGCTTAATGATATGCTGTGGTGTTCATCTCTTCCCAACATGATCATCACCTACAAGAACTCATTCTCTCGAAGACTCAGGTAGGGGAAATATAATTTTCACATTAGTTACTTACGTATATGAAAAACCATTCAAGGTTTATCAAGTTTATCAATGTTAAAACCCAGACAACTTTGAAAGGTTGAAGGTGTGGAATTAAGAAAGGTCAAACTGGCGTTGTTTAAGCTTTTTATTAAAGCATTTGGTTGGAAGGTCATTTATTTTTAAGAAACCACTGAATTTTAAGCCAATCAAGACAATGTTAAAGGTCAACAATTTAAATGTTGATTTAGGATGACATTAGGTCGGTTGTTGAGGTAGTTTTAAAGTATAGTAGAAGCATATCTAAAAGCATAGAAGAAACACGAAAGAAGCACATGTGACGGAGAAGAAATAACCATGCTCAATAAAGTTTCGCTACATAAGCTTCGTTTTTCAATTGCAGCTCATGTAGCGAAACTTGATCGAGCAAGGTTACTTCTACGTTCTTCGCCTCATATGATTCTTTCATGCTTCTTTTATGCTTCTAGATATGCTTCAACTATAATTCAAAACTACCTCAACAACCGACCTAATGTCATCCTAAATCAACATTTAAATTGTTGACCTTTAACATTGTCTTGATTGGCTTAAAATTCAGTGGTTTCTTAAAAATAAATGACCTTCCAACCAAATGCTTTAATGAAAAGCTTAAACAACGCCAGTTTGACCTTTCTTAATTCCACACCTTCAACCTTTCAAAGTTGTCTGGGTTTTAACATTGATAAACTTGATAAACCTTGAATGGTTTTTCATATACGTAAGTAACTAATGTGAACTATTAAGCATGAAACGGGATTGCACAAAGTAATCTAAAATTTTGGAACACCAATAAAAAGAGGGGAAAAAATGCTAAATATGCAGACGAGGTCGTTCTTTAAAATCCAATGTCATCTTTTCTATCAACATTGGTTTCTATTTGCAGCGCCTTGTATTGACCTTAAAATCGTCCAAAGTTAATCCACTCCAGGTTTGTGAGAAAAGTTTAAAATTGAAACGTGAAATTCAATTAGACTATGATTCAGCAAACCTTCGAATGTACTCATATGTTTGAATTTGTTCCTTTTGAAGTCAACAATGGACCCTCGCAGTTTAAGACATGGAGCGCATACCAATCCCAAGTGACCCTCTGGATGTAGTAGGCTCTTGTACCTTTTTATCACACCTTAAAGATGCTTGGCGGTTTTTTGCGATTTCATTGTGTAGCCACATATTCACACTTGAAAAGTTGTGCACGGCAAAAAGACCAAAGCTGCTTCTGTTTGTCACAGCAATGTCTAAGGGCTTCTGTTTATTCCGTTTTTTCTTTATGTTGTTCTGAAAGTGATCACTCTGAATTGGTCAACGATGCCTCTTGCATCTCATTTTCTTTGGCTGCTCATGTTAAAGAGTGGATGATTTTGAGGTTGAAGTTGACATTTTAGATCTGTAAGAATTTCAAAATGAGGAAATAACGAATTCCTTAAAATAAAAGCTATTTTTTCAAGAAATTAACTTTTTCTACATACACACTACAATAATTAACAACTTCCAGTCAAAATGGTCAAATCATTGGGGAGGTATTTTAGCAAAATAAAGAGCAGTTTTGAGGAATTTTTCCACATCTGCACTCCAGATGATGTGTTTTTTTGCCACTTGAGCTCCTTTTTTTGCGACAGTCTATAACAGGGTCCCTAGCATCGAGGAGCTACGTGATGGTTTTGTGATAAGCAAGTGGTCGTTTGTATATGGCTATTTTCCAAAATAGAGTTGTTTTTGACGAGCACAGTGGAAATATTTACGGAAGAGCCAAAGCATTAGCGGGAAATTCAAAGTTAAGGTGTTTGGTTTACTACAGTAAATTCTAGAACAGCGGTAGGCAACCGATGGGCCGCGGGTCCCATGGGTGCCAAGGGTGGTCTTGGGTGGGCCCGGGAGCTATGGGTAAAGTCCAAAATAGTGGGCCCATGAGGCATTCATAGTACCGCATTCATAACATAGGCCCAAAGCTCCTTGATCGTTTATTTGTGGACCCCTGACCTACCAACGTGTCTTTGGTGGGCCCCTGACAACATGTAAACAAATTTGTGGCCCTTAACCCAAAAGTAGTTGCCAACCAGTGCTCTAGAACAACCTAAAGTAATTAGATATGCGTCCTTGAAAAAACCAGATGTGAATCAGATAGAATTTTACAAAGTTATTCTATTATTAGATCATTATGTCTAAAGGATTGTGTTTGGAGATGCATCCTTTAAGCATACTTGTTTTAACGTTTTCAGGCTTCTAAAATGACACCACATGAATGTCAGCTGCTCCGTAATGAATGTTTAAGCCAAAATTTGATTAGAAATGCTCTAACAGGCTTAAGATACGCTTGAAGTCAATAATGGAAGCATGTCTGTAGAGTGCCCTAGTGCAGACAAAACATATGAGCTTCAATATTTCTTGATTTTCTTGATTCAAAAGTTCTTGATCCAAGTATCCAGAAACTTGCCTTTGCTTTATATTTTTCACCAACATGGGGACAATGCATCTTTGAACTTGCTCTCAATTTTTTTAAATATTTACTGATTGATTTTTGATGATTTCGTAAGCCGTTCCTTTCATTCCTTGAAATTATTACTTTCTTTATTACTTTTATTATTAATTTGCTTTGGATTCAGCCTCTTTTCGGTAAAAGCTATTGGTTTGGATTAAAGAGTCTTTCAGAATGTTAGTCCTGGCTTAAGAGGTTTTAAGGAAGGCGTGGACGGTCACATAAATTATGATTTTTACAAAAATCGAATGCCCTCTACTTTCCTTTGAGGTAACGCTTCACTAAGTACGCGATTAATTTACCAACACTTAACCAACACAGGAAAATTATGCCTCTGGTGTAATCATGATCTTAAAAGCATGTAAGCTCAGTCATTTTGCATGTATTTGCGTTGAAATTCATAATTCAATTCCTCAATCTAGGAACGCGAGCTCCGATTTTTTCTTAATCTTTGAGTATGTAAGGCAAGTACGTAAGCTCCAATCCTGGACTCAATGAAATTGCATAAAAAGACATCAATGCTTAACTAATTTTTATCATGTCCTACTTCCAGAAATAATCAGAAATGGCTGAAGTGTTATGAAGAAATTCAATCTCATTTTTTTCATGATTGTTCGCTTTCAATAGTGAAATGTTTTTCTGAAGTGATAATTTCTGCAATGTCATAATCTAACTCTAGTGATAACCACAGATTACCTAAATCCAGATTGTTCAACTCCAAGTGCACCAAAATGTGCTCTTAAAACGGGAAATAGTAGCAAAAAAACTACAAACCCCTTCCTCAAAACGAAACTCGTTAAACAAACAAGTTCCTCAAACCAATGTGAAGCCTTCGTGTGCAACTTTGGAAATCGTGCATGTGAAATGTAGTAAAGGATTAAGCACCCAAACCTGGGCAGGGAAAATTGTAAATATCGGACAATCAGGGGCTTTGAATCAAATATCAAGGTTTACAAATAGTTTAGCCGTTCTTTCAGCTAGAACTTTTGTTTTCATACTTTCTCCATGGGGTCCCTATTTTTGATGGGGCCTGGAATAACGAAAGGATTCGCCGTCAACATGTTCCTCATGAAGTTCTTATTATGCAGTCAGGAAATTGCATTAACAGCAGGCTTTTTTTGTTATTGTTAGCTTCAACATTTATCCCATATTGAGTTAGATAGATTGTTATATTTTTCTTTTTTGCAAGTCCATGTTATTAGGCTTTGAGACCTTCATCTCTAAATTGACCTTCCCTCAGAATCCGTCATTTGTGAGGGGTCACAGATTAATTGAAGACACAAGCTTGGTTTTGGAAGGCTTAAAAACTCAATAATAATGTTATTGGACTAGAATATTACACAAATTAATAATAAAAGTGATCCTTAATGGCAGATGTTGTTTCTTTGCCTGGTTTTAGGTGCAAGGTCAATTTTACGATCAAGTATCTTTCTTCTCCAAAAATTCGATCCCATGAACCTTTCAATTAAACCTTCAATTGAACCCACTTACGGGATGATTGTGGAAGGCAATGATGGTAGAATGTGGCCTTTCTGCAATTTGATAATTGGATGACAAGAACTTCATGAGGAACATGTTGATGGCGAATTTCTTCTCTTTATCACTAATTTAATTCAAAACCCCGTCAAAAAGGGGGCCACTTAGAGAAATTGTTTCAAAAACATTACTTTTCAATGATAGCATAATAAGAACTATTTAGAGCAATGACTTTGATTTGGAGCCTTGATTGTCCGACATTTACAATTTTCCTTGGCCGCTTTAAAGTAGCCAACCCTGTGGTTACCGTGTCGGTGTAATCTACTTACTAAAGGTGCAGTTACATTACATGCCAAGGTGTTTTGAATGGCTTTATAGGTTTGAATCAAAATACCCAAAGACATCATGGCACTTTTTGGACCCACAATTAAATGGGAAACAACTTTACTTTTATTGCATTATTAAGGTTAAGGCCCAGGGAAAAAGTTATAAACCTAAGAGCCTATTAATTATAACATTTTTTGAAAAAACATTAAACCCATATTTAGAGACCACTGAGTTACCACATGACTTGAAATTAAATAAGAATTGATTCACGAACAGCTGACCTATTTGACTTTGAATGGTCCGTTTTTTACCCCAAAAAGCCGAAAAACGCTACAGTTACATGAAAAAACAAATTCCCAAAGGTTTTAAATAGCTTTTCAACATTGCAAAAATAAATGAAACTTTTCGAGTTTTGAAATTTTTGTCAAAATAGCTCAGAATAATATAAAATATGATGATGATGATGATGATAATGTATATTCAGGGACTCGAGAAATTGGCTACATTGTTTGTCATTGGTTAATTTATATCACTTAAGAAGCACTTAAACAAGATTTTTGGAAAGCATATTTCATAACTATTTAGGGTCCGCTTTGGTGTGTGTTCTGCCAAAATTACAAATAAATATGTCAAACAGATTCATATTCAAATTTACGATTTCTAGAAGGACCATGTTCAAAATGGACTAAAATCGAAACTTGAAACATTAACCGTTTTTTCAAAACTTTTAAGTATTGCCTAACTTTGAGTGTCTTTGACATTGCAAAAGATTTTTATCACAAAATGTATTTTAGGTGCATTCTAAGATATATTTTTTATTATTTTAAGCTATTTTGACAAAAATTTAAAAACTCAAAAAAATTTCATTTATATTTGCAATATTGAAAAGCTATTCAAAACCTTTGGGAATTTGTTTTTTCATGTAACTGTAGCGTTTTCATGTAACTGTAGCGTTTTTCGGCTTTTTGGGGTAAAAAACGAACCATTCAAAGTCAAATAATTCAGCTGTTGATGAATGAACTTTTATTCAATATGAATTCATAAGGTAACTCAATGGTCTCTAAATATGGGTTGAATAGTTTATTAAAAAATGTTATAATTAAAAGGTTTTTAGGAATATAGCTTATTCCCTGGATGGGCCTAAACTTATTTAATACAATAAAAGTAAAGTTGTTCCCCATTGAATTGTGGGTCAAAAAGTGCTATGATGTCTTTGGGTATTTTGATTCAAACCTAAAAAGCCATTCGGAACACCGTGATGCGTTATATTGCAGTTTGAGACAAACTTTAAGTAACAGATCCAATTTTTCCTTTGGCTTGTAAAGAGTTCTTCACAAGACGTTTCAAGGTCTTACATCTATGACATTGAAGTTCGTCTGGAACTGCGATATGAAAGGTGTCGAGTAATGGCAATTTCAAGTAAAGGCCAGAATTCGAGCTACCTAGAATCAAACACTCTGTTGATTTGCTCAGTGGCATGATTGACGACTGAATTTGCCAATGTTTTCTTTTTGTTGTTTTCGAGTAGTGGCTCGTTTTAGATATGTTGGCGCTAAAGGAGTAATCATGCAAATCAAATCTAACTTGCAGGGTCGGTGGGTCATGCATGGACTTTGGTGTTTTAAGTCCATGCTTCAATTTTGATGGTGAAATATGTCATATTGTGGTGAGCAAATTTTGGATTCAAGTTTGCTTAAGCCCGTTTCACTTAATGTGAACCGTTTGTCGGGACTAATGAAGAGGGTTTACCTAACCCAAAACCAAAAGACAATCTGCTCAAATCAAACCATATACTTTACCTTCAAAATTCATGCTACTATAAAATCCCGTTTTCAATCAAAAAATTCCGTAGGGTGATCCCGTAACAAAGATCAATTTTTGAAAAAGTAGTGAAAATCCGGTTTATCTCGTTTTCAGAGGTAGGAAATTTTGTCCTGGGATACCCGATAATCCCCTTACCAACCCTGATCCACATCCGTGGACGAAAATCATTCTTATAACTAGGGACGGGCAAAAAGTGCAAATCAAAAGAAGCTTTTGGTTACCAAAAGTTGCACAAAAATCAGCCCAAAATCGTAAAATAAAATGCAGAAAAGGGTCAAAAGCGCAAATAAAAACCAGAAAAGCGCAAATAAGATTTAAAAAAATTGCAAAAAACTGAAATGTCATCTGCTTGTTATTTTTCAATCTTGAAGAAGAAAATTTGGATATTGAAGCAGTAGTAATCAGTACTATGCTAGCCTACGCTGGGAGCTGTAAAATCAGATTTAGTTTGCAAATTTGAAAAAAGTCTTCCAAAATTAACCATTTTCAAAGAAGAAATTGCTAACTCTCAACAATTTGTTCAATTTAGGCCGAATTCGTAAAAAAAAAATCGTGCAAGTAAAGGTGAAAAGTGCAAAAGGGCAAATAAATGGGTTTATGGTACCAAAAATATATTTACACTTTTTGCCCATCCCTACTTATAATGGACATGAATCTGCCTATCGGAAAAATTTGGACAATGTGATTGATGGCTGGCTTCCCTACCCTGACTAGTTTCAACCCTTCGACCCTAGCATCCACAATCCAAAAATCAATAAATGAAATATCACTTTTAATATGACTGTCTGCGTTTGGTTTGGGGAAGCATAACCGAAACTAAAGCTAAAATTTCCGCCGAGATCTGTGGCCATTGCGATTTCGATCCATCTCTAGTTGCAACCTCTGAGATGGAAACATCGTTGATCCCTATTCACCCGAATTGTGTTAAGTAGATTTTTGCAATTGAAAATAGAAAAGGAACCTAACTTGTCTTCCTTCGAAACCATTTGTCAATGTACTTGCTTATTAGTTTCAGCAGAAAGCAACAACATAGCTCTTTTGATTGTCAATAAAAAAGTTAAGCAAACATTGATTCTCTTTAATTGCATCGTCAAGACTTCCTTTGATGTCGCACAAGTAATCTTAATGCTTAAAAAACATGCGAATAGAATTTCGCTTCATTTTTTCATCTAGCTCCATATAGATTTTTTTAAACTGGATAGTGTGCCTCAACTAGAGGGCATTGTTTTTGTTTTTGTTTTTCTTGGAGTCAGAACGCAGCTTCGATCTGATGAAGGCTGTCCGCAACGAGGGGATATTGCCGCTCCAATAACAAGCATTGATTTTTACCTCACCCTCAGGAATGACCCCAGGTTCGCCCATTCAAGCCGCCAAAGGCCGTAACTATTGCATGTAACTTTATACCACAAGCCACTAGGACTCGGCAAGCCCGAGATCAAACCAGGGATGTTGCGTATAGTTGGCGATTGCTCACCGTTACGCAATACAAAAAACTTGCCTAGTTTGCATTGAAAGACAGTTCCATGCTAATTTTTGACTCCGAAGAGTTGAGTTTGGAAAGTTGTTTTTGCATTGCAAGACGGTTCAATTACTAAATTTTGACTCCGAAGAGTTGAGTTTGGAGGGTGACAGGCAGACGGGATCGAAACCCTGCCATCCGCACGATAAACTGACGCAGTACGCATTACGCCATGTCTCACCCCTTAATAAGAGGGCATATTTACTTATCAAAACATAAAACTTCCCATTATGAAAGCTGGATAAAACTCGCTTTATTCTGTAGCAGTACATTTTAAGGTCATATGGCTACCTGATTGGTGATTGATTATCAAAAGGTTTCTTTCAGCCAGATCCCATGACTTTTAGTACAGAAATATAAATTCTCCAATTGCGTCGTAGGAAACACCTCTAAGGCGACATTCCTTGGGATTGTTCAAATGTCAACAAGAAAAGAAAGGCCCTGATTAAAGTGACAGAATTTGCTCTTTTTACAACTCCCATAATTGCCTCAGAGAGTCTTGGAACCTTGCACTGAACAGTAATCAATATGTTCCCACATCACTTGAATTTACTGACTCAAAATATTTTAGAGCTAGTTCAATTAGATTCCGGATTAAAAGATTGCACCGTCATTTCGAATGCTCCGCTTCAAATCCCAGATATGAGTTTTGTTTCCATTGATCCCATGAGCCAAGAATTAAACTTTCCCAAGTTTGCCAATTTCATACATAAAACCCTTTGGTGTGTGGTGGCCATTATTCATCTTGGGGTCGAAACAAACTTTCCTGTTTCCAATGTGAAGACCCTTATTGAGCGGAATATTCATTCCAATGTCTTTTTCTTCGGAAATATCTCTTCCCTTGATTTGAGACATTGGGAACGATCGGCTGTTGTTATAGAAATAACCAATAATCTGAAGTCAAGCATGGTGAGTTATTCAATGTTGTGGTGATGAGTTTTCAGTACAGCCTTACGTCTTACTTTCAGAACTTTCATGTTTATTGTGGTCGAATGGAATCGAGTTATTGGCGTTTAAATGAAAACCTTTGGGAATTGGACAAGGCATTTCTCAAGCCATTTGGTTTGAGAGGAGAAAAGTGTTTGCCTTTATTGTTTGACCAGCCCTTCAAAGTCGGTTATTATGGACTGTTGCCCAATATATTTGTTGATAAGAGTGATTATTCTGTGAAAGGAACAGACGCCGAGGCGATCAGTCTATTGGCAGAAAAATACCACATGAAGCTGGAATTTATTAGTGGCGAATCCGGCAGTGTTGCCACAACAAACACAAATGCCACTCATATTTTGGCCCAGGTGACGATAACCGAAGTTGCACCAATTTCTTGAGAAGAATAGAGATAAGATTTAGTTTACCCTCCAAATTAAAACAGAATCTGTATAGAGCTACCTGTTTTTGTGGAAAAGTATTGTTAGGGCTCGAACGGAGTTGGAAAATGCAACTTGCACCAAAAAATTGCAACAAAATTGGGCCATTTTAGTCAAAGTCAGCAACTTTGGCGTCTTTTTGAGTCGAGCACTTTAAACTTGTAGGTTGGTTTGGATTCCTTATTTTTTAAAGGTTTTTACAAGACGTTGTCAAAGAAATAATAATTTCCTTAAATTCTAGAATAATTTGAGAAAGCAAAACTGCGTTCTCAAGGAAACCGAAGGTTTTAAAAATACAAACGTAAGATTACAAACGTTCGCCTAGAATTGAGACAGAATTGATAACAGAAGCGAAAAAGCTTCCAAATTTGGCGATTTTGGATGTCATTTGATAAGCTACTTACTTGGTGTGTTGTCCTCACATTATGGCATAAAAAGGGGTCAAAACTGTCCAAAAAAAGTCTAACATCAAAATTTTTTTGTTTTGTTTTGTCATTCAAAAAATGATTTGTAATGGCCTTTTTCAAAAAAATGAAATGTGGGTTTTTTCTCCCTGAACTGCCATTTTATTTGCAATAAGCTATTTTTGTTGTCAGCAAAGGCGATAACAAGATCATTGGCCTGAAGCAAAAAATAACACATATCGTAAATTTTCCCCTTTAAATGTCATTGTAACAATAGAGAAAACCTTCCGTTTTGTTCTGCAATCCTAACAAGAACTTCGGAAGGAATGCTTTTGATGTCGGCTTCAATAATTCCCGGTTCACCTCTAATTTAGACTTTGCACGGAAGCTAGGTTTTCTTTTTGATGTCTAACAAAATTGCTCTCATATCAATTCATACAATTCGAAAGCTAATGAATCCCCTACCTCGCGTCACTTCTTCTTGCCGCCAATTAAAAATGAAGGGATGTCGTATCAAAGTTCAAATTCCCATAATTACAGTATTGAGAGGTCTGAATTAACGCAAAAACAGTGTTGTCTGACATATTCAAGCCAATTTTACCAAAAACTGTTTTGATGTTTGAAGACTTCTATCTCATTTTATTTGATCTTTTTCCTTTATTTATCATTAACTTTTCGTGTGTAATTATATATTTCCAATACTCGTACACCTCGAGGTGGTAAGAGTGGGAAACTCAATGAAAAAAAAAACAATTTTGCTCAAGATTGGGGATAAGAGTAGCTTAAAAATAAAGCAAAGGTGGGCCTCCTTTCTTTTACATTTTTCACACGCTTTAAGCAACGAACGAAAGTGTCCTCTAATTGAGCGCAATGATACGAATCAATCTTCTTGGGTTCATTGAAACTTCCGGCACTGATTGGGCGCACGGAAAGCAAAATTAGGAACTCATTTCGCATCTTTTTTCTTTTACGTGTCGTAGACTTCATGGCTAGACCAACAAATACCGGAAATGTCAATACTGTGGATTCAAGAAGGTCGATTGATGTCTTTCTCTCCACAAAAGAATACTTTCCTTCTTTTGTTTTAAGACCTTGATAAAAGTAGAAGAACAAAGAGTATACTTTGCTTCACTTTAAAGCCTTCGATTTTAAAGAAAACCAACATTCTTGTCACGTACAATGTGGTCGCACAGTTTCGCACGCCATGAACACATCCTGCTCTCAAAATGAACAACCCACCGTCTCTAGCTCAGAAAACCACCCCGCAATGCTAAGTGCAACCTCACGTGAGCGAGGTTGCGTGGTAAAAACAAACGTAGCGAAAGTTTTGTGTTCCCAATAAAAGCATGTGGTCTTGATGAGAGTTCTCTAAACGGGAATCACCAGACTCCAGGCAGTCTTAAGGATGGGCCGGTATGCTCTTGGACCTAGAAGTCCAAGTTCGCGCACGGATTCTCAGTGCGTCGGCATAGATAAATATGCAAAGTGTATGTTGCAACACAGCTTTAGGATTAGGCTTCAGGCCCTGCAAGGCTAGGCTTTGGGATCATATGTTGTGACCGTTAGATTAGGTGACGTTAGGAAAAGTTGATTAATTACTTCTCCTACTTGCTCTTCAGAGCACTGAAACTGGCTGAAACCTATTCTTTTCTTCCAAGACACTGACAATTCCAGCGCCTACCGTCACGGTACGCAAGAACTGTCGAAACGGTTGGGCAAGACTACCAAAATAAGCTACTTGGCTGTCATCACTCAAAACTCAGGACGAAAAATCGCCTCACAGGTAAATACACGGTACGTTTGTTATCACCACGCAACCTCGCTCACGTGAGGTTGCACTTAGCATTGCGGGGTGGTTTTCTAAGCTAGACCCACCGTCAGAGCAAGCCTTCTTAAAGAGGCAAAGTGAGCTTCAATCAAAGAGAAAAGTGACATTCAGCGCCATCTTGAGGTAGAAAGAACCATTGTGAGTGCTTTTCTTAAATCATTGGCCTTAACCAAGGCAGGGATAACCTATATAATAGTATTAATACTGGCTGCGAACTCGCGGAATTTCTCCGGCACGCAACCTCCGGTATGAGGCCGAGAGTTCGTAAACAACAAGAACAAATGGCCATGTTGGGAGCGGAAAATCAAACGGAAATCGACCTAAATTCCACAAGATAGTGCGCCAATCGGTGTTCCCTGTGTTTCAAGCGAGTCCAGCCAAGTCCTAGCCTTGGTAAAGGTCAATCCCACGTCCCAAAATCAGTCCGATGTTGGTGTTTTGAAGACAACAAGTTCAGCCATGAACGAGTGAATGAAAGAGTGAATAAATTATCACATCATGGAGGTCAAATTCATTAGTCACAAGTGCGAATGAACCCGCAAGGTGTCTTTTCTTCAAGATGACGATCGAGTGATCAAATGAAATTTGATGACCAGGTTACCTGCTACAATCTTTAGAAGTGATAGCCTTATCTAAAGCAAATAGTATGAATATGGACCTGAATTCGAGCGCAAATCTCTCGTGAAAAAGGATAAAGAACCAACTTTCACCCGTACCAAAACGGGGAGTTTTTTTACGCACATCCAATACACAACTTGAACAACAAAGAATACCTTACGATTCCTTAAATTATCAACAACAAAATAACGTTTTTTTCCGAGCTCATCTACAGTGCATTCAGGCAAATCGTGGAATTTTGACCATGTCAAAAGAAGTACACGGCATGCCAAAACTATTAGGTCCACAAGGCTAACCAGAAAAAAATTTGTGTTTAGAATTAAATAAACTTTCAGAAAATGTAAATTTTGTTCATGTGATACCCAGGGTTCTCGAGGTAGATCTTGCCAAAGTTGGACATCGTAAAAACGAATTGTCTATCTTCTATCCAAATTTGCATGAAAATGAATGCCAGTCGACAATTTTGTTTAGTATATTATGAAAGGCCTGCCTTCTAGCAAAACATTGCCCTTGATTTCAGTTTGATACGTCCATAAATCGTGTCATCAGGTCCATCGAGATGGAACAGACTCGAAATTGGGAGTCCTTTACATTAGAGGATTAACTGGCCTGCATTTTCAATTTGGCGCCTTGTTTTTTTGGCGACAACTTGTTGCTGAGAGGAAAAGAATCACTTCCTTTTTTGAAAATATTTTGCTAAGTTGATCAAGTAAAAAGTTATGGAGGCTCAAAGGCAGAGAGTGTTGGCCCTCTTGGAGGCCGGCCTGAAAGTGACCAATATTGTGAAACAGGAGAAGTGCTCCAAGAGCCTTGTTTACAATGTGAGGAAGTTGTTGGCTGATGGTGAGCCATTGGCAAGGAGGAAGGGCAGTGGGGGCCACAACAGAAAGCTGACACACACGAAGTTAGCCGAGGTGAAGAATGAGATTGAGGCAAACCCGGAGTTGAGCATGGCCAAGCTGGGCAAGGCCACGGGGCTTTCGAAGACGACGGCTCACACTGCAGTGAGGGCCCTGGGACTGAAGAGCTATGTCAGGAGGAACCGCCAGCTGATCACCAAGGCCAGCAAGATTAAGAGGGTCGAGAAAGGGAAAAGACTTTTGTCTTGGATGAAGAAGCAACCTGGCGTGATTCGCGTCTTTAGTGACGAAAAGTTTTGGACTGTCGATCAGGCCAGAAATGCTCAAAACGACCGTTACTTGGCCAACAGCCCCAAGGACGTCCCTTCCATCAACCGCACCAAGCACCCCGCTGGTGCCATGATGTTGGGCGTCGTAGCATCAGACGCCAAGGCCATGCCCCCGTACTGGTTTCCGACCGGCCTGAAGATAAACACTGAGGAATACCTGAAGGTCATGGTGGAGGTCGTGAAGCCTTGGCTTGATGCCAACTACCCTGACGGCTATTATGTTGGGCAACAAGACTCCGCCCCCGCTCACAAGGCCATCAAGACCCAAAAGTGGTGTGAGGACAATCTCGCAGCGTTCTGGCCCTGGTCCTTCTGGCCGCCTTCTTCTCCAGATTGTTCACCGCTGGATTATGGGATCTAGGGCAATGTTGAGAGGAAGGCCTGCCAAACATCCCACCCGAATATTGAAGCACTCAAGTCCTCTGTCAACATGGTGTGGTCCGACATGTCCAGGGACTTCGTGCGCAAGGTCTGCGCCAGCTTCAGGCCTCGCATCGAGGCCATGATCAAGGCAGATGGCGGCCACTTTGAATTTCAAATGCTTAGACATATACAAAAAAGTGTTACTAAAAAGGTTTTCTTCTAGTCCTTGTTGTTCTTGATAAAAACGACCATCTTGGTTTCACCAGAAATTTTCCACGATTTGCCTGAATGCACTGTATTATCCGACTTGAACGTCTTATTAGTATCTTGAACTTACAATAGAACCCATCCATCAATATTTAAGGTATTATCCTGAACTTGATTTAACCATGCCAAACTTTGTATGAAATCAAGGTTGTTATAGGTTGTGTCACCTTGGCATAACTTAATGTTCCATAAATGATGGTCCATTACCGAATTTCTTTTATTGTATGGTTTTGTCTTTTAGTTCAGGATAGTAAGGACAGGTAAGATATTCTTAAGTTGTTCAAGTTGTGTGATGGATGAGTGCAATAAACCTCCCCGTTTTGATCCGGATGAGAGTATGTGGGGGAAAGTTGGTTCTTAGTCCCTTTTCAAGAGGAATTTGCGTTCGGATTAAGGTGCATATAGAACAAAGAAAGAAGAAGTCCTTAGTGTCAAGAATTCGATCAAATGAAGAGCAAATTAAGATGACTTTGAAACCTATCAAGTGGACCTACTGGCAATGGATGGGCTAAATATTTTGATCTGCCTTTCGAGTCAGTCAGCCCAAATTGGTGATCTGACAGTCTAACTCGGATTACATGGACCTCTCAAAGTCTTTAGAATGAAATGCTCCCATCAAGATTGAATTTTGTGGATTTTTTCAATCAATCTGATTGTTAATTCCTGGACAAGGGGATCTAATAAGATCAATCAAACTTTATCAAGCCTGTAGAGCCTATCCCTGAAATCATACGACATGATCCTCTGGTCCTCAAGGACCCTTGGCCCCAGTCCTGCGTGGTCCTGACCTTCTTGATCCCCAAGACTTGAAAAATTTTCAATCAAATGGGAGGAGACGTGGTGTCGTGGTTAGCGCAGTTTCCTGTAGTGAGAGAGGTCCCAGGTTCGATTCTCCTCCCCGACCTTTCTCAGGGAAACTTTTAGACGCTAATCCACACCCACAGACGGAGAACCAATCTGATATCGGACACGAGATTGCCTATCGGAAATGATTTGGAAGATGTGATGGCTGGCTTCGCTGGCCGGGCGAGGCTCAAACCTCCGACCCTAGCACCCACAATCAAAAAAAAAAAAAATCAACAATCAAGGATTTTATCCTCATGTTTTTCACTCATTTTGTCTCAAGGACGTTGTGATTGCCTTTGTTCCTATTCCAATCCGGATCAGATGGCTGATCTGATCCAGAACCGTCAAAAGTGCCCTTCAATAGCTATAGCTAACAACATCTCCGACTTGGACTCCATCTTCTTTCAAAATGAGACCATTCTTGTTCTTTCATTTTCCTATGGAAATGGTTCTTGCATTGTGCAGGTGTTGAAGAGGATGTGAGAGGTGTAACACTCCAGATACCACCACGGATACCTCTGTTTAGCATTGTTTCACTGAAGTTGGACTAATGGGTGAAGCAAGATTCCATCTACGTATTTTCTTCATTGTTATGAGGACTAAAATCCTTTGGAGAGTTGAATGTCAAAAGTTCATGAGACGAATAAAAAGAGTGCTGGGACCACTAAAATCAAGGTAAAGAACAATTAGTCAATAAATATTAACACAAAAAGTTAACCTGAATGCTTTCAAGATGCATGTTCAAGAACAGTTTTAGCCGTAAATAAGGAATAAATGACGTTGTGTCAAAATATAGCCTCAGCCTCATACCATTTTTTCAAAAATCGGAGTTCGTGTCCACCCCTTTCAGGGGTTCCTGACCAAGGATACCTTTAAGTGACCTTTTACTCAAACTAAAATGAAAATGGGTTTCACGGGCGCAATTCTGATTGAAGAAAGGCGCAAAAGGGTTCATTTGAAAGCTAGAAATCTCCTTCATTGACGGTTTTGGCTTACCTCTCTTTTTATTCCACCTTGAGGCCGCTAGAGGTCGCCCGCAAACAACGTTGTACACTCATGTTTGACAAAGTCTGAGGTCAAAAGTTCGTAACAAAATGCCGATACTATGAAACAGCTGACGACCTTAGATGTCTAGGAAATTTCAAAAGAAATTGTGGGAGCCTCAGACACATAGTTATGGCGCAATCTTTAAGTATCCCGGAGCCACATATATGGCGCACCCTGTATGGCGCAGCCTTAGTTTACGTCCCCTAAAGATAATATTGTATATTGTAAAACCCCTCAAACATCAGAAATGATGATTATAGAGTATTACTTCAATATTGGTGTACGGATATTGTTTTTCGAAAATTTCTTTGGTTGGCATGGGTCACTAAACACGATGGACCCTGTATAGACCTTGCGTTTCTTTACTTCTAATAAACCTAAGAATGACCTTGTTTTGAATGTTATTTGTTATTCGTTATCAGTTTTTTGATTACTTTTGATCAGACGATTCTTCCGAGATTCCGAAGGAGAGAGCACCGTTTTTGTGGCGCAATAATTTCTGACAAGTCTGTTAAGTTTACATTTTTGTTGAGAAAATCATCGAAGATCTTTCAGAAAGTTTTTTTTTTGTTAAGGAATCAGTACCTCACTGAAAAAGGGTGTTCCATGAAGAAATATTCCCACTCCTTGCCACTTTTTGGCTGCCAATAGTATATATTGGTAGATGTTTGCACTGAAAGACGGTTCATCGTTCAGTTTGGAGGGTGGCAGTCAGCCAGAATCAAACCCCAGCCATCCACACGACAAACCGACGCAGTACGCACTGTGCCATGCCTCACCCACTACAATCTTTACCTCCCAACAAAGTTACCATTGTTTCTGAATGTTTTCATTTATTTCAGGTATATCGGGGTGAGCTTGATGGTGCGATTCCGGGACTTCTTGCCTATCACAACACCATATTCTTTGATCTCTCCAACTACCTATTCTTTTCGCAACTGAGATATGTTTCTAGAGTGCCCCAGAAGACAGTGGCATTTGGGAATGTCATAAAAGGATTCGACTTGTATAGTTGGGTGGGAGTTTTTGTCACCCTTACTTGCTTCTCAGTGACTTTCCAGACCATGTTTCATGTTTACAAATATGAGATTAAAGACAAGGCGCTTTACAATAACCCTGGGAACCCTTGCGACTTCTTCCTGCTCACCTTCACTACTTTCGTTGAGCCTTACAAAATCAATTGGTTTCCATTGATGTCTGCAGGTAAACTTATCAGTATTTTTCCAGAAGTCTTATATTCAAGAGGCAGCTTCACAAATTGTACAAAGCAAGATTCAAAAATTCACCTCATTTGACACGATCTACACGTGCAATCCCCTGAAATCAGTAAGGTATAGTCAAGAGAGCTCTGTAGCTCAACTTGGACACATTTTCTACAGTTTTCATCAGACAATGTCTTTTGATTACATGTTTCAACCGTGTCAATGAACGCTTACAAAATGCCAGCTTAAACCCTCTGCCGCCAACGCCTCTTGAGGTTGAATTCAGGAGATATTGCCAAATGTTTTTTTTATGCCACTTTTGTGCAGGTTGACAATTATGTTATCAAATGAGAATGGTTTTTTCAGTGGCATCATTTCACTAAAAAGGGCAAGTTGGGCGAAACTATTTGCTACTTTGCTAAAACATTGAGTGAAAAACTCGATCTGACAACTCAGCGTAAATATATCATAAAACGCAGTGGTAGCTGAGGGTTTAAGCTGACATTTTGAAGGTGTTCATTGCAAAACATCTTGCAAACTGATTGAATTTTTGTGATACTTTGATTTGCCTAATTGCATTGGAGCCTCAAATGATTTGAAATATTTGGTTAATTGCGGAATATTTTACCCACTTTGATACATTTGAGAGAAAATTTTTGCTCTGCCTTATTCAAATCAAGGCATTTTTATTTTAGGGAAGTTAACTGCTCTTTTATGGTCATTTTTTGCTCTCCTGATGGTGAGCTTCTATATGTCCAATCTAAGAACAAATTTGATTGCTCCTGGTTTGGAACCACAGATCAACAGCCACGAGGACGTCCTTAAATATAACAAATTTCTTCATACAAGTTATTTGTTTATTTTCCTTTGTCAGCTGGAGTTGACCCCAGCTTTTGAAAAGGTTCTGGACCTAGTGGATGAAAGAGGTGGTTGGTATACTGAGGTTCAAGAGGACGGGCTTTTGGATCCCAAGATTGAAACTGGAGTGCTTAAAAATGGAGATTTGTACATGTCAAACGCCGAGAATGTCCTTTATTCGTATCTGTCTCAAAAAACATTGGGGTTTCCCAATCTGAGGATCTCTAATGATGGGTTGTATAATTTCTATATGTGTCTCCGTATGAGAAAATTCTCGCCATACACACCTGATGTCAACAAATGGTTCACCACATATCAAGAAGTTGGATTGTTTCAAAAGGTTTTGTATGCACCCATTCCCATTATTGCACTACCCTCAACATCAAAAAGTTCACAATATGAGTCATCGGAGAATCTAAAAATGAGCATGGAAATGTTGTGGACTCCCATAATACTCTTGGCATCAGGAACCATGATTGGTGCAATCACATTGCTTTTTGAAATAGCATTGGCTTGCCCCAATCCCAAAAGGTCCAAAATTTCCTTTGATAATTAATAAGGGCGTAATCAAATTGGGATGATGTGAAACCCAAGACCTACTAACTACAGTAATATTAATGTATTTGATATTGGTGTGAAAAATAAATATATTTTAGATTAATACAGTTCGTATGGATCCAAATATGCTTCATCCTCTGATCCTTCAGGATTTCCCAGCCAAGGATATTTCTTTGGGCAATCATGACAAGCTGTCATATACTTTTCTCCACTACCTTGCATGGTTGGAGGAAGACTATCTTCAGCATACCTATAATAAGAAAAAAAATCATTCTGGTCTATCCCTGGCTCTTTTTTTGTCACATCAAACTCACCGACAAGAGGTTTCAATACAATCAAAAGGTTTGGGAAAGTTATCACATGTGAATGGCTCAAAGGTTGCTGCTTCTGCCACTGTCACAGGATTTTGTACAAATTTCAACCCATCTATCACTGGCACAATATATACATCGTCAAGGGCAGCCAAGTACTGAATGAACCTAAAATACAGGATGGGGCCACTTTTGAAAGGTTTCGAGAGAAAAACTCCTCTTCTTGGCCACTTACATCCTCAGATCATTTATTAATCACTAAATACCGTCCAAGTTAAGTCAGGCTGATTTGGCAACCGAGACGGAATGCGTTGAATTAATGAGGAAAATGTCTCCCTCACAACTGTTGAGCGGACAGTTAGTGTGACCAAACATGGGAATCAAGACGAACTTTTTAAACTCGTTCTTGAAGCCACAAGTTATTTTTGGTCATTATGTATAGGATTAACCCTACATAAAGTAATAGCTTAAATTTGTGTTCTTCCTAACAATGACTTATTCAATGTTTTGGTAGAAAAGTTCCTAGTTGTAGTATTCGAACACAAGGCATGGTCACCTAGTGACGTCTTCGGTTTTTTAAAAAAAGTGACCACTAGCAATGACAAAAAAATGTCCCAAAAGCATTACTCAATTCCACATTTGATTCATCAATTGCATGGTTGACATTTGCCTGGTCACACATTTCAAATCCTCCCACACTTTTGTCCGCTTAACAGTTGGCGACCAGAGACACATTCTTAGGCTTACACTCCCTCTAGTATTAATAAAACTTATTGCTTACATCACATATCCGTCAAACATCCATGATTGAGGTTCCACAAAGAAAGCTGTTTGAGCGTGTAGACCAAACGGAGCCCTATTGCCATTATAAACCCTATCAAAATTTTTCTTTAACATGGCAAATATATGTTTGGGATCTGGATCAGGATATCTGTAAGTAAGAAGAGTAATTTAAGGTATTCATTGAACAAGAGTCATGGTGCTTTTCTACCCTTGGCAGGCTCCAAAAAATGAACACGGCTCGCCTTGACCATTTCCAAAAGTGTCTCGTGAATCTTCCAACATCAAAATGGGATATTCCCAAATTCCGGGAAAGGATTGGTTTAAACAAGGCTCAATTTGACAATCCTGAATGCTCAAGTAGTCGAATGTGTAAGGCCAGAGGGCTTTTTCCATGTGAATGAAAGCATATTCTTGCGTGGGCAGCGAACTGTCATACAAGAAGCCGTAGTCTTTCATCATTTTAAACTGAGCGTTTCCTCCATTTTGAAGGTCAGGAGATCGAATTCCTGAAAGGAGGGTCATAAAGAATACTTTTTATCCTCATTGTTTTGAAGTTGTAATCACCAAACTACATAAAACATTTAGGAGCAATTTCGTTAAAATGATGCCATAACAAACTGTAAAGTGGAGAAAACTAATCTAAGAGATGTATGAAGAGGAGTAAAAGGTTCCTAGGACAAAAAGTATTTATTGTAACTCTCTTGTTGTAGGAATAGAGAATGTGTTGTTTGTTAAGAGGAGGTTAGCTTCTTACCTTGAATTTCATCTAAGGGAATATTGGCCATGAAGTGCAAAATGTCTCGCATTCCGTCCATTTCCAATGCCCATCCAGTTTCGTTGATGAGTTGCCAATAAGTCACATTATTTTCATGCCTGGAAATAATGAGGACATAAGGGCTGACTTACTTGTAATGTCAATGCACTTTTAATTGTCACCAAAAAGTGACAAAATATCAGAGATATGTTTTCTTTAAAAGGCCAAAAAGATTGAAAATAAGCCGGATATGTAAAAAGTATTTTTTGACAGCGCCATCAATTGGTATTTTCGTCTTTGTGGCATTTTGTGCACCAATTGATCCAGTATCTTTCTGGTAATTTCATTAGTCATCAGTAGGGCATGGAACTATATTTTTTTAAATATGAAATATTTTAGAAATATTTTTCGATTTCTCGTCGAATTTTTTAGTATTTTGGCTGTTTTGGGGAAAATCAGATACTTTCTTGAATTTTGGGAAAGAAAAAAATATTTCACGAACATTTGACCAAAATGAATGAATTGTCAGGGATTAACCAAAACGAACCAAATACATCAAATTGACTACAAAAGGGTATTTGTACTGAGGTTATACATTAAAAAATCATAATTACTGCCAAATACGTAAGAAAACTGTGTTACTTATTGAGGCAAATCGACAATTCTTTTGTTGTAGGATCTATCAGTTAGGTGTCAAGTGTGCCTCCAAAAACGACCCATTACATTAAAGGACTTTTTTCCAAAAAGCCACCTCCCTTCTGGTGTATTCATCACTCACTTCAATTTTCAGTTTAAAATCTGATGCCCAAAGCAAAAGTAAAGCCCTTTCAAAGCTATGATTTAAAGAGAGCACAGAACAAACGAGCTCACCCTTTTGTTGCAAAACCACCTGTAGAGGGCTTGATTCTTCATTTTGTCACCGCCCTTAGCTTAGTCATAGACCACTGTATTACCTAGACTGACATGGTAGCTTCAAAAATTTATCATCTTTGCTCCCATTCAAGAGAATATCCTATATCTTACTGGAGCTGTGGTTTATGTAACAAGAAATTTATCTACCAGTTTTCAGCTCAATCGACCGACGGAGTCAAAAGTTATGCGCCTTTTAAATTCAGGCAAGCGCTGGCGGAAAATGAACTCGTTCTACCTCTTGTTGCAAGATCTTGCAACAAGAAGTAGGGCGAGCTCATTTCCCGCCCAGGCTTGCCTGAACTTCAAAGAAGCATTCATTACTTTTGACTCCGTCGTTCGATTGAGCTGAAAATTGGTATACAAACCTCTTATTACATGAACCACAACTCCTGTAAAATGTAAGATATTCTCTTGAATGGGAGCAAAGATGATAAATTTTTGAAGCTATCATCTCAGTCCAGCAGTAGCGAGGTCTATGGCTTAATAAACACTTTCCAAACCTACGACCGCCAACTACAGACGCTCTAGTGAGAGACGGGCGAGGTTGGGACTGGCGTCAATGACGTCATTCAATTCTCTTCATGTGATTGGCTGATCCCCTTTTGGGCGCCGTTTTCAACATTTCCAAACAGAAGGAACCCTCAACAAGCCCTCGCTCAATCCAGTGCCTCCACATCTTACTTCGAAGCAGAACGTTTGCGTCTTTCTAGAGCCCAACCTAATGTGCCGTAAAAAGGGTTGATGCTTCCAACTTGGATTTTTCTGTTCCAAAACCATTTTGAAAGTTTGCAATTTAAGACTCTGAACATTGGGCAAGGTCACTTGAAAAGGTTTCAGTGAAAATTCTATTTTACATTTTTTTACGTCCAAAGCATGGAGAGTCTGTTTATTTGGAAATGTTTTTAGTTCAAAAAATCGTTTACTTTTCTCCATGGCGCTTGAGTCAAAACCTCGCCTGTCTCTACTAGAGCGTCTCTACCGCCAACTATTATTCTTCTCTCTGTGTGCAAAGTATCTCGTGCAGTAGTTGCTAAAAAGCTCAAATGTTTTTGGATGCGTGATTGAAATTCATAAACAAAAATAAAAAGTCGTCGCATATTTTTCCTTATTTGACTTTTTTTAGATGATAGGAACCCTTTACAAAAATTCGTTTTCTCAGAAAAGACTAGATTATCTAACTTTGAAATAACTTACGAAATCGAAATGCTTCCAATCTCATGACCTCGGGACCAATAAGTGTGAACCAAATGATAATTCGTGTATTCATGGCTAACGTAATGAGTTCCTCTAATATTACAGCCATTGGGATTCTTATACTCTCCCGTGAAAAGTTGTTCAAAAAATCGCTCTGAAGTGGAAGTAACTGCTTCATTGAAGGTTAAATGAACGATCTGGAACAAAGAGTATTTTATTAACACATGTGTTTTACTCGTTTTAACTGGAATGAGTCTAGACAAACAAGAGATAGTAGGTAAAACTGAAAATTGGTGATAGAAATAAAATAGAACAGAAAAGCGCTCACTTACTTGTGGAATAGTTTGTCCTTCCAAAGGTGCATTTGTACTTGAACATCGACAATCCGGTAAATCACATTTTGTCACATCACAAGGTTTGGCCACTTCTTGAGGTTGCACGAGGGCAAGTAATCCTGATGACAATTTAAATGAAAAAGTATTCTTAAAAAATTAAGTCTTCACAACCTTACCCAGAAAAGCCACAATGGTTAACTTATATTGGTTGATCATTTTTGAGTGTGTTTTGCTTCAGTTTAACTTTTGGAATGCTCTCTCTATTTAATGAGTCAGAGCCTATCTTGTCAAATTTTTCGTTATCTTTGTAAAGAGTTCTGAGGAAATGACGTTTTATATTTTGAACATGATGGTCAAGGCTGCGTTATCTTTGTTATCTTGTCTCAATGTCAAGAAAATCGTTGCGCTCTGGTCCAGATTTACTAGTTTGGAAAACCCAAAGTCCGTAATAATGCACTTTATACTTCTATTGAAAACTCTTTAGAAATTTAAGTACTTACAAAACAATTTTGCAAAATGTGGCCCCTTTAAAATTTGTAACCCCAACTTCGAAGAACTGCTTCAAAAAATTTAGATTAACTTCCTGTACAGACAGGAAGCTAAAACGAAGAAACCCGTTAAGTTAGGCAAAATAGATTGATGAAGCACTATTTTTACAAAAAGTATAAGTCGAAAAAATTAACAAAAAAATTAGAAAAATAACGAAAATTTAAAGAAAATGAATATTTGAAAAAATAGTGAAGATGAAAAAGAACATTTGATGAAGCAACATAAAAACAACGAAAACGGGGTAAGAGAATTAAAAGTTTTTTCATCTAAAGTTCTTTGCCCTATCAACAACTAATGAGGCTTCAAACATAAACGTCTAAAAATTGGGATTTCCCGTCTCTGCTTGGATGAGTAAAACAATCACTGACAACGTCGTCGTTTTTTTTATTATCAAAGAGCACCCGGTTCCGAAATTAGACATGTAAATTACAGTCATGAAAAAGCCATCGAAGCATGAATCGAAGAAATTGCAGAGACAAAGAACCAACCAAGAGTTGTTACGTTTCCGTGGCAGTTAAATTTGATCTACCACCATGACAAGTTTCCGATTTTTTCTGGTTCTGGGTGTGTTCTTATGTACACAACTTGCTCACGGTTTTGTAATGTTTCCCGGGTCAAACAATAACACGGATGGCATTCAGACCAAGAAGATAGTGCTTACAGAAGATGGTAAGGTCTCTATTTACCCGTTTCATTGCTGCAACTTCGTAAATTCGAGTCTTTTCCAGGGGTTGAGGAAGGCCAACAGGATGAAACATTGGCTCAAGCACAAGCTTCGGTGACCAAAGATTCCTGCGAATGTCAATGCATTGATTACACTTTTCGACAAGGAAACAAAACTTACGGCAATTGTTTAGAGTAAGTACGAGGGTCACGAAGGCAAAAATTGGCTAAGACACACAGAACTGAAAAAAAAAATTATGAAGTGTCTGTGGAAATTCCCAAACACTATGAAATGTGATTGAGACTCAAGAAACTAAGAGGAACAACTTTGATTTTCTGAGTTTCTCAAAGTCAGGTCTAGACTAAAAGTTACATACCTAAAAACCTATTAAATTAATCAATTTTTGAAAATCTAGTCAGTACACATATAGAGCAGATTTAGATACCTTTTGAATCGAAATTGTTTGAAAATAAGTTGCTCAGCTGCTGAGTTGTTTGTGTTTAACCGGTTCATTTTTGCCCCCCCCAAAAAAAGTTCCGGGTATATGAAAACTCAAAATCCCAAGCCAATGATATCGATTTTTGATGTCACAAAATGAAATAAAAAATCTTCACTCTTTTGCTGTTTATTGTTACATTTTAAAATAACATTTTAAATACACACTAAAAATGCATATTTTTGAAAAACTATGTTTCCATTGATTTCAGTACATTCGGTAAGGTTTTCAAATGAAAATTTGAAAAAAAAATTGAACAGATGTGTCTTCGTTTTTTGTGAGAATTCGATATTTCTCGAAGGACCATGATCGAATGGACCAAAATTGATTTTTTAAACCTTATTGAAATTTGCAAAATATACATTGAGGACTTACCAATGCAACCTTTCCATGATTCAAAAGCCACAATCCGAAAAATTGTATATTTAGTGTGTTTTCGGAAATAATACATATATTATTTTGACATGCTATGACAAAACATAAAAGAATGAAGAATTTTATTTCATCTGGTGACATCAAACATCCATATCATTTGCTTGGGAATTTGAATTTTCTTATACCCGGAACGTTTTTTCGCTTTTTTTGGGCCAAAAATGAACCGGTTAAACAATTTTGATTCAAAAGGGAGCTAAATCTGCTCTAAAAGTGTACTGACTAGATTTTCAAAAATTGATTAATTTAGTAGGTTTTTAGGTATATAACTTTAAATCTAGACCTGACTTTGAGAAACTCAGAAAATCAAAGTTTTTCCTCTTGATTTTTTGAGCCTGAATCACATTTTATCGTGTTTGGGAATTTCTATAGAAACTGGATATGATTTTTTTCAGTGCCTTGGACAATTATGTCAGTAATACAGAAAGACTTTTACATGGAATTTAGGGGATAAACATCCTTTAATTTCAATGGATTTTCAAATCTTTTGTCACATTTGTCATAAACAAAAGAGAAGTCATCCTTTGACATGCACTTTATGTACCCATGCAGCGATTTTTAAAGCTCCAAATTAGAGTGACGTGTTTTTACAGAAAAAGTCTAAAGTTGTCAATTTGTAACTACATTGAGCATATGAAAGAAGATTGCTCCATACAAAACAGGTTTTTCATCCAATTCAGGACAGTTTTTGTTCACAAACTAGCAAAACTTCTGTCATAACCTTTAAATTGTTATCTTGTCTTACAATTAAAGAAGATTTGACATCCATCAGTGATTAACTTCTAATCTGTTTAGTCTAAATATTCTCTTGCGTCCAGATTTTGAATTGGGTCGTACATACTCATAGGTCCATTATATATACAAGACATTGTTGAAACTGTGTTTGTCAGTCAGGAAACAGTTCTTGGCCTTCCCATGGCAATTTTTATTTAATAATTTTACCTCCGAAGTTGTCAACAAGACCATGTTCCTTATCTTTTCCCTCTGTGCTTCCCTCCTTACACCTAAAAATTGGTTAGGCCTTCAATGAAGACACTTACTTTCAACTAATATTCAAAAACCATCTCCCGGTCTCAAAATGAGATACTGACCTTCACTTCTTGTATAACGAGTTCAGTCCGGTTCTTGCTTTCGTGACCCTCGTAGTTAAAGAAAAAAGAACATATCAACATCAGATTCGGCCAAATTTGCTTTCAATTTGTAGTTTAAAAAACTGCTTCGATGAAGCTCCTGTTTGTACAAAATAGGCATCATTTAAATTTTTATTCTGATGAGGTCATGACCTTAGGAGAAGTGACATACATTCATAGTTGCCAATTTTTTTTTGATAAAAACTCCCACAAAGATTGCCATATTTAATAGCATAGTTGTCAATTTCGAGAGAAGCGCAGATTAATACATAGAGCACTAATTTTCACTAGGTTTGAAATTGATATAAACAACTTTGTTTGAAAAACGATTCCTATTTAATTAAAAGTACTTATTTCGATGTGTCTGACTTCACATCAAGAAATATCTGGCACAATTATCAGAAGCGACTGATTTTTTTTGAAACTGTACCACATATCATCACTTTTAATTGTTCTTTTTCATTGTCAGAATAAACCTGAAGAATATCGAAGTTCAGGTATTTGTTAAAACACAAAATCAATATTTGAAAAAGGGAAACATTTTGACCAGCCTTATGGTTCTTGTAAAATGGAACTGACTCAAGGGCATCTAGATTTTGCTGGACTGCGCACGGATCGAGTAGATTTACTACACGAGGAAAAGCCCCGTTTTTCCCTTTTTCCGGTGTACTAAATCAACTCGATCTTGGTCGCCGTGTTCAATCCAGTAAATTCTAGAAATCCTTGACTGACTGAACAAAATGAAAAAAACGACTAAAGGTATGTTCACGTAATTTAAAACTATCTCTTCCAATCTTTATTCAGGGAATACCGCGATGCATTGTGGTGTTACGTGAGAGACTTTGGTCGTAGCACATGTGTGGACAAGCTAGAATCGTCAAGAGTGAGTGGCCTCTTCTGGTCGTACCAAGCGTGTGCCACTCCAAACTACCAAGAGTGCCTGGGAATGATCAACGATGACGAATATGACTACTACGCCGAGGAGGTACTACATAAAAGTTATATTTCATAATGCAAAAAAAGTATTTTTTTTGTTTGGTTTCTTGCAGGATGGTCTGCCTGACATTGGGGATTTTTTACGGTCTAACCTCCGGGGAGATGCTGAAGGTGACGATGATGAGAAAGTGACCTTTAAAAACTCTGAGACGTCCTCAGAGCAACAAGTTGGAAAAGACACTGTTTTGTTTGAGGAATCCGGTCCCTGAATTGGATTTAGCCTTACCAATACCATCTCGATTATTAAGTGGCTCATGTTTTTGAACTAGAACTGAGATGCAAGCATAAATCAGAGAATGAAATAAAAGATTGTCAAGTCTGTCAAGGGATATTTTTTTTTGTCAAAACTTCAAAATTTGTCACTAGGTGGAGATAAATCAGTGACAAAGTCTCTTTATTGTACAGTTATCCCGATCTTTTGAGGTTTTAAACGAGGGTTTAAGCTCCAATCTAGAAAAGGTGACAGACAATCTGCGCCATCTTGTGGTATGAATAATTATGGCTACTTCTGCAAAAACTTTAGCCTAAACTTATGATCGCTCAGATCTTTAGATTTCTAAACCCTATTCCGATCAAATGTTTTCATTTTCATAATGAATGAGATGCTTAAATAGTGTTTTACTTCAGACTTTCAAAAGAGTTATTTTGGCTTCTTTGGTCGAAAAAAACAATACATTGGGTTGCACGACTTACCTTAAACTGATTTTGCATTTTCTAGAAATCTGAAGAGAACAAATACTATTTTAGCGTTTTGGGTACTTTTTTTTTTAATTGGAATTATACACAAAAAAATCTTCAATTAGTTTCTTGGAAAAAGAACAAGTCCTCCAAAAAAATCGACCTAAAACTAAGAAAAAAACATCTGCCGAGTAAGCAAAAAACCAAAAAATAGACCTTGGCCTATTTTTGGCCTATAAAGTAAAAAATTGTCAAGAAAACACTTTTTTGCTCTCTTCTCGCTTAAAGCGAACTTTTTAGGTCGGACTTTTAACTACTTTTCCGCCCTCCAATGACCATCAACGTCATTTATGGTGTCACTGTGGCGAAATTCTGAAATGAATGACAAATTTTATCAAGACAACATTCAACAAAAGGACAAACAGCCAAAACAGGCTTAAATGTGGCATGCAGGGGGAGGTTTAAGTGATCTCTTCAAAAATCTTATCGCGGGCGGATGAAAAAAGAGAAAAGGCTTGTTCGTCAATGTAAGATTTTGGTCAGTGCAAGGGTTTTCGCGTTTTACAGACCGCCCTTATGACTTAGATGCTACAAAAAATGTCGAATTGCCAGTTTGGACATTTTGAGTCTCGGTTTTGTAAGAATTTGCAAAATTAATCTTTTGATCAAAAAATGGCAAGCACTTAAAAAAGACCTTTGATATTGAAGAGAAACACGTACAAAAAACGGCATTTTGTTTCATACCATGATGGTTTTGGAGCTTTACAATACAAATCAGTGCTTATAACATCACTTACACTTGTACTTACCCAAAAAAAGTGGCCTTTTGTTTTGAAATTTCTCATGCAAGAACGAGCAAATAAAGTGTGCATTTTTTTCCAAAATCCTAACCAAAGGTGTTCAAACTTGCAATTCGACATTTTTCATGGCATCTAATTCACAAGGGCGGTCTGTAAATTGCGAAAATCCTTAAAATGCCCAAATTCTCATGAGCCACCCACTGTTGCCAAACAAGCCTTTTCTCTTCTTTTATCCGCCCGCGATAAGATTTTTGAAGAGATCACTCAACCCCCCCCCCCTTGCATCTCCCATTGATCAAAAATAGCTGATTTGAAGTGAAAAAGCGAAAGAAATCTTTGCTTTCATTTGCACAACTTCCAAAAAAGCCTTGTATGACTAATTGCTCAAATAACACACGTTAGTGTAAATATTTAATCAGGGGTTCTTTATTTTTTTTTTTTAATATTTGCCCCTGAGTTTGAGTGATTCATTGCTCATCAAATGAGGGAAAACACTCCAATTGAGACCAAGGCCATGGCCAATCCCATCAATGGACGTGCTCCTTGGGCGCCATTACAAAGGTCCGTGTTGCAATAGCAGATTTCAGTTCCAACCCCGATCACGCCCACACTTTGGCATGAACTGGCACTGAGCACCCCACCACCCTCAGAATTAGAAGCGTGGCAGTCTCGGATCTCCACAGACGCAAGGCCGGCACCTGAAGTACAAAAAAAACTCTCACAGATCTGTGAAATGTCTTGCATACTTGTTAGGTCATAAGCTTTGTCTCTCAAAAGCATGCTTTGAGCATTATTCATTCTTTACTTTAAACTTTTACTCTAGGGGTAAATCAACCTCAAATGAATTTTAGTTATGAATGGACACTTGTCAAACAGTTTTTGTGTAAGGGTTGCATGTTAACACAAGTAATATTTGTTTTAGAGTATACCAAAGTCAAGTCAGATAACCATTCATTGAGTATATTCTTGCCCTAACTGTGGCTTTTGCGTTTTAAACACAGTAGTTGTTGCGAGTTTATCCTCAACAAACATTAGTTTGATTTGATTTTGGTATACTGAAAAACCTTATCTGTGTTAACATGCTAACATGCAACCTCATAATGTCTTAACAGGCTTTGAATATGGTGGAAGTCTACATAGGAAGTATACTTATAACAATTGAAAAACGCAGCTTACGTAGCAAAAGTTGATTGAGCATGGTTATTTAAACTCTATATAATATGCTTCTTTCATGTTTCTAGATTTGCTTCTTTTAATGCTTCAAAATTACCTCAACAACCGACCCCATATTTCAATAACTTTTGAGAAATTTTGTCAAATTGAATTTGACCTTTGCTTTCTAAACATTGGCCAGAAAATTGTGCAAGCTCTTGGCAAACACGGCAAAATATTAAAAATGTGAATCAAGTCTTGTCTTTCTTTCTATTCATTAAAAGCACGCATTCAAAGAATATAAGTGGTTTGATTAAAAGTCATTCCATGCATAAGTAAACCGAAAAATCTCACCCGTCGTAGATTTTCTACACCATTCTTGATTGGATGCGCATTCTTTTTCGCTGAAGCCCGTCGCAAAGGTTCCAGTACCACTGTAACATTTCAGGCATTGGCCTAAAAATAAAGGAGTGTTAATAAATAAAAAATCGTTTCTGAATGTTAGGAACTTAACCTGAAGTGACTAAAAGAGCGATGATGAAACTTGCGAGGGCCAACTTCATGTTGAGAATTTTGCAGTGTGTGATCCTGAAAAGGTGAGACCAAGGAATACGGACTTGACCTTTGAAACTCCAACTAATAAAGGCAAGTAAAAAAGGATTGTCATGACAATCACTGTGAGCTTTCTTCAAATGCCGATGATTAAATCGATATTGGGATAGAATATGTGTGTTTCGAAGATAAAGAAAGCCGTGGGTATTTTTTTCTTCAAACCATTTGACTGATTGATTGAGTAGTTTTGAAAGATCGCAGAAATTATATTTTTCTTTATCGACGTTTCCGAGTGTCGTAAAAATGAAAGTATTGAGCCTGTGTAAGCTAAATGGAAAAAATAAAATATAAATTCAATAAAACTAGATATTGAAAAATGCCATGGACAGTAATACATTTTTGGGGGATTGTGGGCACTAGGGTTAGAAAGTTGAGTCTCGCCCTGCCATCAACCATTTTACATTGTCCAAATTTTTCAGATACGCAATTTCCAGATCGGCATCAGAATGTTTCTCCGTCGGTGGGTGTGGAATAGCGTATAAAAGTTTCCTTGAGGAAGGTAGGGATAAGAATCGAACCTGGGACCTCTCTCATTGTAGAAAACCGCACCAACTCAACCCACCTCTCCTCTCATTTGTATTTCAGAGACCGGGAAAAGAGCATTCATACGAAAATAAACACCGTTTTTTTTTGCTAAATTGTCACACAGCCTGGAATTAAAACTTATATTTGATTATTCATCAAGGACCCAAGAGTTTTTATGAGATTGTCCCGTAAGTGCCCCTTGGTCGCCTCACGAAAATATTTTGGGCAGTCTTTATGGGCTTTCACCATTCAATTAATTACAGTACCTCTACAAGTATGAAGAAAGTTAGAAAATGCCCGTTTCAAGTACGTACGTCGTATGTAAGTATATTTTTGTGGAGCCTAGTAGGATCGGTTCAAATACCTGATTTCGTGTTTGACCGCAATCGACCCATTATGTTCAAATATCCGTGACATGATTGGCAGGCATGCTCAAGTTCATTAAATCTTGAATCCCCAGGACTCCTTAAAGTATGAAGGGGAATCACAATCCATAAAGTACACATATCGTGTTTGGTCGGACCCTTAAGAAAATTGTTACATACACGAAACCATGTTCCAAATCAATCCGTTGAATTTTTCAAAGTGCAATCTTATTGAGTTGTCCATTCCCACGATTAATGAAAATTCAAAAAAAGCAAGGTATGGAAGAATCAGAACATTATTACCGTCCACGAGGTTTGACGTTCCTAATAACCCCCAAAGACAATCAGTCGTCACCTTGGGAACACATTTCTTGAGTATGGTGCAAAGTAGAGTTGTGCATCGGATCCGAAAGGTCCCCAAAATCCAATCCGATCTTGATTTCTATAATCCGAATCCGACAGCTTCCATTCATTCCGAACGAATCCGAATCCGAAAATTTGCTACTCAATCCGAACGAATCTGAATCCGAAAAATTTTGCCCAATCCGAACGAATCCGAATTCGAAAATTTGGCGCAAAATCCGAAAAAAATCCGAAAATTTGGCGATGATCCGACAAAATCCGAAAATTTGTAGCTCAATCTGACATTAATCCAAAATTTTTGCTCAATCAGATTTAAATCTGATTCTTTTGTTATTTAGGCCTAAATTGGAAATACCAACACTTTTTCGACTAGAAGTGCCCAGAACATATGCTTTTAAAAATATAATATTTTATTAATAATTCCACATTTTGCCTTGACTTTTTTAACATTTTGACATTTTCCAGGAAAAAAAAAGAATTTTCTTGTTTTTTTTTGGCAAAATATTTCAGGACAATTGGAGCAAATTAATGAATGCTCTTTGCACAATAGTTTCCCAAAATGAACCAAATATGTTAAAATGTTTTTTTTTTTCAAAAGGACATTGATTCAAAATATCACAATCATACCAACAGTCAAATGCAGAAAAACTGCGCAATCAAATGGGTTAATTTTATTTTTTCTTTAAATCAGTTTGGTGTCAAGTGGGCTGATATTTACGCACTTAATTGTAATCCAGGGGTGAATACTAGGGAAAATCTTTCAACTTTATTCAAATAGAATGATTTTGCTTTAAAGACTATTTTGTATTTTTTCGATGCTTTTTTACTACAAAACCTTTCTTTGATTCTCTTAATAAAGAAATATTTGATCTGCAAATGCTATCATTTATTTGGCAAAATCTGATGGCAAAATCTGAAACATTTAAATACTTTGCGGAGTCATTAAAAATTCTAAGTTGAAGGCAGGAGATTGCATTTATATTATCAAACAAGAAAGGTTTCAAAATGAAAATATTGTGAATTAAAATAAAAAAGGAAAATAAAAAATTCGGATTGGTTTCGGATTATGTCGGATCCGAAAAATAATTTGCACATCCGAATCCGATAGGCTTTGGCGAATCCGAACGAATCCGAATCCGAAAATTCACGCTAAAAATCCGAACGAATCCGAATCCGAAAATTCACGCTAAAAATCCGAACGAATCTGAATCCGAAAATTCACGCTAAAAATCCGAACGAATCCGAATCCGAAAATTCACGCTAAAATCCGAACGAATCCGAAAATTATTGCATCAATCCGAACGAATCCGAATATGATCGGATTCGGATCCGATGCACAGCTCTAGTGCAAAGCCTAGCATGTTTTATATTTCTTTATACAAAACAATTTCATGTTCACCAAATAGAGCATTTATTCTGAAAGTCAGAGGTATGCTACAGAAAAAAATATATTCAAGCAATTTTTAACCCGCAGGTGAACCGACATTTGGTACAGCTCCCTTTCTAATAAGAAGTGTGAGGAACCTCTCAGCTTCCGGATCATCGGGATTTATGACTCCAAAGTTGGCAAAAACGCCAAATGAAAAAGCAGGGCCGGGGTCATCTGGAGTTCCAAAAGAGGTCAAAGAATCCGGTACACCATCTAAAGCTCCACTGTCATACAGAAACTTGATGAGCTGGAAGGTTTCGGGATCTTTAGGGTCCAAGGTACGAAAGTTGATGTAAGTTGTTTGCGTTGAATCTGTATCGGGAGCACTCGTTGATCCAAAAGACGAGGATCCAGAGCCGGAAGATTCTGAATTGTCACAAGGTGGATATCCCTCTATGCCACACTTTTCAAAAAAAGCAATGTCAAACGGTCCTCCTGGACCTTGAAAAGGATCGTAACCAGAAGATTCAGGATTCTCGATTGGGGTAGCCACACTTGTTTGGACCACTGAAAAAGTCGATCCTGGATCAACAACATTTTGTATGAATCCAAAGATGTCAGGATCGTCCAAACGAATATAGATGCCGGGATATCGACTGTCCCCGCAATCTCCAACGCCACCTTGAACTATTCCGACTTGAAGGTATCGAATATTGGGTGGCGTGGTCAAAAGTCGCACGATGGGACCGCCAGAATCACCAGTGCATGAACCAAAATTGCCTAGTTCGTAACCTAGAAAAGGCCAAAAAAGATGAATGTGGCTCAATCATACGGTTTTATGAAATATTAATTCGTGGCACATTATCAAGCAAACTTCGTGTATGGGAAACGCACAGTTTATGTATGTAGCTCGGATGGTTCATTTCTAATGTTTAAAAAAGAACGACTCTTGGATGACTTCAGCAATTTGGAATTTGCTATATTTAGCTTACAAATCCTACATTATTACAAAGCTTAGAATAGGCAGTACACTCCATTTTTATGAAATAAATCAAAGAGACGATTGAATGTATAAGGCTCTTATGAGAACCACTGAACTTCTCTGGACAGCGAGGCTAGCAAAAAGAAATATTTAGTAAGAACCAACTATTTCTAATACAAAAACTACCTGCCTTACCTTAGGTAGACTAAACATTTTAACTGTCAGTTCAATCAAGCATCCGAGTCAAGAGTTATTTTATTTTAAGACTTTTAATTCTTTAAAAATTTAAATTTCTTCAAAAAAAATCTTAATCAAAGTGCAAGCTTATTATGTGCTCACTCCAGTAGATTGTTTGATAGGACATTATTTTTTGACCCGACATTCATTTGAGCTGATACTTGAAATGAAAAAAAATGCAAGAAATTAAAAAAAATGCGTGGTCGTCCAGAAACTTCGGTGGTTCTTGACTCTCGGCATACGTTATTATTTGAATTGCTTCGTAGCTTTCTAATGTTCAAGAATTGGATTCAATTTGGAGACTCATTAAGTGGCCTGAAGAATGATAGTCGATCGAGTTAATCAGCCAACGACTTGCTTTTTTTATTCTTTGCACAGTTTCACCTGCAAGATTCTAGAAGTACGCACTTCAAAATCAGAGTAAAAAAAAAAGAAGCTACTTTTCTAAGCAAAAAAGTTGACTTCCTTCAAACAATGGATATTTCCTCACCAAACATTCAGAGACTCTTGAAACCTTTCAATCAAATGTTCATTGCTTCTTCTTAAAACGATTTTCTTAAATCAAGATTGTCTACTCTAACTCATTAAGTTTGAAACTCATTGGAACCTCTTTAATACTGGATTGAAAAAAAGAACAAAGAATGAAGAGAAAACGGCTGGCCGATAGAGTACTTTTCTTAAAATATAATCATGAAGACATTCATTAGAATTGGAGTATTAAAGTCAAAAAGATTTCAAGTTTTCTTGTGACTCTTTATGCAATTTCTAAGATCCATAAGCAAAGTTTAAATCAGTAATAAATATAATCAATTTTGGGAAGTAAAAGGAAATAATGAGCAAGCCTTTGGTTGCAAAAACTATTGGTAAAAATATTGCCAAAAAATGTAGTATTTTGGAATTATTTTGAGAAAATATTTAACGAAATTGGATTTTTTGGTAATTTTACAAACACTTTTCCTATTAATTACAGTAGAAACTGACATGTATACTCCTATACTGACATCCTATACTCCCATCATCTCTATTACTTAGTATAAAGCTTGGAATAATTGAAAACTAAAAACATATTGTAACAACTATAATAAATCCTCTCTGCTTCTTTTTTTTGCTTTGATTTTGCCATCCTGATTCAAGATCATTCTGAAGGGAACAAGCAATTTCGCCGTTTCTTTTTTATTTTCCAACTTTCGTGATTTTGAGCAAAACCCACAGATTATTGTTATTACAATGTAGATTAGCATTCAGAAGTATCTGGTGGCCCTTAAGATAAACTAAATATTTTTTGCTGCAACTATAATGCATAATGTCGACTTGTTTCCTAACTTTGATTTTGACTGATAAACTAACCTTTTTTTCCAAAAAAAATTCAATGGAGCAAACGCTTTTTCTTATTTTTGTAATTTTGGACAAAAAGGTTTTGGTAATTACTATGTAAAATAAAAGGCCAATTTGATTCAAAGCTAATTGAGATAAAGATTTTGGATTGAGTGGCAAAGTAATTGCGAAAACACTATCATACTTGATTGTATTCGGAGAAAGGCTGACTTATAAAATCATACATACGAAAAAGCCTTTCTCCTTAGTTTACAAAAAAGAAGAGAACGAAGTGGACATGGTTTTCAAGCAGTACATTATGACTCAGAGACAGAAATTTCGTTATTTATTGATGATTTGGCAGAGTCACTCTCAAAACTTGTCATAAAAGTCTGCAAACAAATGAAAGACAAATCATACTGTGCAAATACGTAATGCATACGTTAGTGCTAATCCTCCCAAAGCATTTAAGTGTACGTACAGTTCAGACATTTTTGGGGGAAAAGTAGCTCTATTATGATAGAACTTATGACATGATTTATGTTTTAAGTCCCCATGAAGTGTTTTTTTCGGGTTGAATGCTAAGTTTATAATCTGAAAACCATTGTCTTGCTTGTTTCACTTCTGTGTTGACTTCAAATTCTAACTGTTTTCAGTTGTCACCATGATACTGTATTGCAGTGTATTTTTTTGAAGAAGTTTAATTACAGGTTACAAAAATTGCCACTAGATGGAACCAAAACAGGGAGCTCTTTATTTCTGATCTATTCTCAACTTAAACTTGTTGTTAATACCAGCTTTCATATTTAAGTAAATTTCTCTTCATATTTCGAGTCTTTTAGAGCTCAGCTACGAAATTATTGTGTTCAAAAATCAAAAAGCCATGCAGAGTAATCACAAATTTAGGCCAAAGACTAAACAGAAGCACCCACAAACCGTTTCTACCTCAAGATGGCGCTGATTGTCATTTTTCTCTTTGATTGAAGCTCAACTTTGCCTCCTTAAGAAGGTTTGCTCTTACGGTGAGTTGTTCATTTTGAGATCAAGAGAGGGCACCCAAGTAGGATGTGTTGAGGGCATGCTAAATCATGCAAGAGCCATCTAGGTCAAACAAATGTTGGTTTTTTTATCGTATATAACCTATGAGTAAATTTGGAAATTTTATTTCTCATCATTTAATCTTTCAAGAGTTGTATAGAAGATCTGCCGCCCATATGTCAAAGGTAAACCAAAAATGATGCAAATGGGGACAGAATAAATAGTTAGTAGTACTCGGAAAAGCTTGCAACTTTTGATGTTTATGGCCAAATTTTGGAAACTTTTCGATTTTTCGCAAGAAACGGTAAATTATGGTATTTTTCTGCCTTCATCAATGCAATTCAGTGAAAATCTGTCAGACGGAGTAAAAGAACAATCACACTTAACGTTTTGAATTGTTTATGTGATATTTTTGATCCTATGTCATTTCTTCTGCCAAATTTGACGCATTTTGGGCCAGAAAAAAATAATAATTGACAAAAGTAATTGCAATTGTGGTAACAAGAAAGTGCAATATCAGACCAAAAAGTAGCATTTGTTGTTGAAGGACTCTTCTCCTTAATAGCGGATTGGAAAAAGAAAATACCGTTAAATAAAATGTTGCAAAATATTGATAGTGGGTTCGTTGGTACTAAATAAGAGGTTAAAAAAGCCAATAGAAACTTACCAGCGCACATGAGGTGATCTGTGAAGAGATTTGGTAACGTGGCCTTTGCCCGAAATTGTAGGATATTGGAATCGAAGTTACTGTGCGTAGCGTTGCAGTATCTACAAATTAGTACACTAGAGTTTTTGACCTTGAAACCATATATCAAGAAATAATTACCGATTTGGAAACACTTTTACTGGAGTTTGCTTTAGGATATTGTCACTTTTGCCGCCAGTTGTTGATTGTAGTCCCCAACCTGGAAATTTGATTAAATTCATCAGAAGGTTTTTTGTTATATGAAATCAAATTGAAAACCGACTTCGTGAACTATGAAACATTAAAAAATCCATCTGAATCCAATTTTCTTGCAATTTTGTCAAATTTTGTGGCTCTACGGTTCAATCTTTTATGAACCATTATACTTAGAGACCTCTTTCAAAAGTACATTTTGAAGCTGATCATTTCACTATAATTTGAAGTTTTATCAACAAAAATACTTTTTTTTCTGTCGAATTTTCGTTGTTCTGGTTGGGTCCAAACAACGATAAGAGTGATCCTGAATTGAGTCGTTAAAATTGATTTGTGCTTGTTCCAAAACATGGTTACTTTGGGTCAAAAGGGTGAAACAATTGGGCCAGAAACCGGAAATGTTCATGGTTGGCTTGGATTTGGGACCATTTGACTTTATTAGAATTTTTTTCTAATGGGGCATGCACTGTCAACCGCAAATGGGTTGCTCAAGTGAGCGTTTTAAATCATACCACTCACTAGCTTAAAACAGGGCTGTTGGCTGTGTTGAGTTGCCTAGCTCATTTTGGCAAATCCAAGTCATTTCAATTATATTATCAAAGAGACTGTGTTCATGGAAGCGATCGATATTTCACGTTAAGAAGACTAGACTGGAATTGGGTCAATAATATGCAAAATTCACTTTCAGGGTGATCATTGTTAAATCCTGTTTTTGCAGTACCAGAGGCTTTGCTTTATTGTTCTTTTATTCAATGATCTAAAAATTGAATTAAAGATGCATAGTTCTTTAGTTATTTCCAAAGAATCATATCAATTTTTAAGAAATGATTGTCATGATGTGAAATGGAATAGTTTAGAAATGAATGCTTTTATGTAGCTCATATTTACCTAATAAACTGAGTATAGAGTCAATCAGATGTAAGCTTAGGTACCTAAATGTAAAATAGCGATCATTTCTAGGGACCTAGACTCATTGACTTCCCGCTAAAATTGAAATGACTTGAATTTGCCAAAATGGGCCGAGGAACTCAGCACAGCCAAGGATGGCTCAAGCCAGGATTACTTTCAAAATTCACACTGGGTCCGATTAGTACAATGAAAATTAAACGGAACAATATATTTGTGGCAAAAACCTCACACTTAAGTACAATGATCGGACCCAGTGTGTATTTCTGAAATTCGTCCTGACGTAAAGTGGTCCCTGGCACAACCAACAACCATGTTCTACCGCTAGCAGTACGATTTAAAACGGTCACTTGAGCAACCTTTTGCATGTCCCATTGATATCAAACAAGATTTAACAAGTGGAGCTATTTTGGTCCTTGTTTAAATCTATAGATCAAAGAGTGTAAAACAACCTGACTTACAAAGTTTAGGTAAAAAATGGCAACACTTTCTTTTTTGTCACATCACCACAATTACTCATCATCCCATTTCACTTGATACGCATATTGAAGCTATAAACCATTTTTTTATCATAATATAAATCTTGAAGATGTATATTCATTGCCTTTAATGGTCAAATTAAAAAGAAATCAAATCCTACTCTTCTACATTTGGACAAATGTCTGTTCCAGAAGTTTCGGACCAAGGAAAATATGATTCTCCACTAAAATTTATTCTTTATGGTAAATTTGACTAAACTTTGAATTGTTGAATGGAAAAACTGGATTGTACCAAGTTGTGCTTGCTTTGAATAAGAATAAAGAATGTGCACCTTAACTTAATTAAAGACATTACATACCTAGAACCGTGACTTGGTCACCCTCATATTTGTTCAAGTCCAAGGACGCTTCCGTTGGTAGGCAAACCGGTCTGTGAAAGATATTGTATTCCACATTTGCATCCAGTTCCCAAATGGCCACATCGTAATAAGCAGTGAGGTCATAGACATATTTTGGGTGGATATGGGTCTTCTTAATCTTCCGAGAGATCACCTTGGCATCATCAAAGTTTGAATCCAAATCCCGATCGCCACTTCGAATCAGCCAACTACAACAAAACGTAGAAGTTTAATTGGGAATTCGGGTTTGTTTAACAGCCTGGATCCTCTTTTTTTGTTTTAATCTGTGTCATAAATTCTGAATAAACAATCAATTAAGTGCTGACAAGGTGGAAAATTGCTGTTCATATTTTTGTATTAATACAAAGAAATTGACAAGAGAAGAAACAATATATATTTTCTTTTTTTAATGTAAGTTTCGTTTTTAGTTAGACACATGCATGATGATACAAATCACATTGGTCCAAACTAGAATAAAGATTAATTTTGCCGAAATGTCACATTAGCTTTAGGATGTCAAAACTGGTAAAAACTTTGCCAACATTCTTCGATTTTTTGCAACGTAAAGTATAAATGGTCATCTTTTAACTTTGTGAATTGAAAGCGGTTAGCTTGATCTAAAAGTGTACCTTTCTTTAAGTTTTTCTTTCTTTCAACCATTTTCATGTGCTGCCATGCAGAAAATGCCAACAAAAGTATTTGTGGACAGAAAGGGCTTTTAACGAAACTGAAAGTTTCGGTCGAAAGAGGGATCATACAAGACCGAAACCGAAAGCAGTTGACTAAGAAATGAAATACAAGCAAAATTCACTTCAAAATTTAAATTGATCATGTGCATGACGTTGGGTAGTTCTAAATCTTAAAAAAATCCGAAAAATTGAGTCAAAAGTTTTAAGTTTTAAGAGGTTTTTTGTCAAACTCCATCTCTACAGGGCATGTCTGCTTTCGTTTTCGGTAGGCATAACCGAAACCGTAATTTTGGTCTTAATTTTTGCCGAAAGTTCTTCCAGTCCATCATCAAAAAAAAGTTAAATATGTTATCTGAGACCTTATTTTGGAAACCTTAAAAAGTATGACAGCAACAAAAAGTGGCACATCTGCCAATATTAAAGAGGCTCATCGGAAAGAAGCGCCAACTAGGTCAAGTCGTAGATCTTTTTTATGCTTCAAATGTTTGCATATGAAGCATGTAAAACGAAATTCGATTGTGTGATCAGCTTAAATAAATCATGCCATTAACTATCAATTCAGGTATCATATTGTATAATAAGCGGTGCTTATGTTATTACTTTAATATTTTTTTGGGTCGAAGGCTCCTACAGACAGGTGGACAATTCCTCAAATCGGCACTAGGACGCCACATGGTTTTAGTGTTTCCAGTTTTTGAGGTGGTGACTTCCCTTCAGCGCCATTTAAGATAATGCAATGATCTGCTTTTTTGGTGGTCAGTTACTCGACCATGCTAACTCAAATTGAGTGTTGGATGCAAGACGTATAAACCAAAAAATTCGAATAATTTCTGTTCATAATAGAGTATTATAAGAGTAATATTGCGTTCAAAGTTTTGGAGAGACTGGAAGAGCTTTGATCAGGGTAGTTTTTGCAACGATTGTGGTGCAGCCTGACCAGCCTACAAAGATCAAAAATCGTACCAGTCATTTACACGTCTCTATTGGCTGCATTTTTCTCTGTTGGTCTCCTTAGTTTGTTGGGCTTTTTTGAAGATTCACGTCGATGTCCCTTGTCACTAGGGTTAAGTTGACGCTTCTTTCCTAAGAGCTTTTTTAGCCGATACTTTCTACCTAAAATGTTCAGGTCTAATCATGACTCAGAATCTGTCCATGCTAGCTAGCTCTTTCCGACAATGCAACGCGGATCTTTACTTGTTATCGATGGTACAATGTGCGGCTGTGAGAACTAGATTAGGAGCAATGATGGTTCCTCCACAACGATGTTCCCAAATTCCGTCCGGCGAGAATTCTCCTGCAGAAACCATCCAAGGCCAAGATCCAGGAGGACCAGTGTCACCATTGGAAGTGGTGACTACTCGAGGACCAGCAAAGCCTTCGAGCTTCAGGTTCCTACCGCAATTCTCATCTGCAATAGAATGTTGTGTTTTAGAAGCACTTTCTTAGTTTAGATTAACTAAATTTTTGCCTTCAAAGCAAGTAAGAAGGCGAGCTCAAGTTACATGCGAAAGTTGGACATATTCCATGATTTAAAACCATTATCAGATTAGACATTATTAAGAGAAAATGGACGACCTTAAATCGAGCTATTTTTACATAACTTTCATTGTGCATTCAACTTTAAAGGAAACAATAGAGACGTGTGAAGTTCTGGCACGATTTGTGAGCTTTGTGGGCTAATCAGGCTGTACCACAATCTTTGCAAAAATTACCATAGTCAAAGCTCTTCCAGTCCCTCCAAAACTTTGAACGCAAAATTACTCGTAGGGAACAGAAACTTTTCAAAGTTTTTGGATGCTAGCTCTTGCGTTTAACGCTCAATTTGAGTTAACATGATCAAGAAACTGAGTTTCCAAAAGCAGAGCATTGCATAATCTTTAATTGTGCCTCAGAAACTGGAAACACTAAAGCAGATGGCGTTCTCGTGCCGATCTAGGGAACAGTCCACCTCTCTTTTTGGAAATGAGATGGCAATAATGCAATTAAAATGTAAGTGAATTACAATTTGAAGATAGTTCTAATTTCAGTTAATTGCATTTTGAAAGTAATTGATTTAATTTTCACAAGTCTGGTTTATAGGCTGTAATATTTTAGGAGGATATTTGACTTTTCACAACCCCCAAAACAAAGCAAGGTTATTTGTACTTGTATCTCATGTGTGCAATTATGATATTACGGGGTTGACGGGCCAAGAGTAGACTTTGATTTTTTTAAGTGTACACTTCCACTTTTGTCAATTTTTAAAAGTGAGACATTGTTGGAATACTAAACAGTCCATTCCAACCCAAATATTTGTCCTTTTTCCCTTGAGAGCCAAATGAATGGTACTATGTCAACTGTCCCAATTATTTCATTGATGTCATAATCCAAACCATAATCAACAAACTCCAAGAGGGAAATGTAAAAGATCTTCTTTTCAATAATGCATAATGTTTCTTAAACTAAAAAATTGAAAATTTAAATTCAACAATTTTAATATTTATGATGGTCTCAAGGGGTGTGTGCTTGGTCGGCCGATCCTGATTTATCAATTCTGTCGTCATCGAAATAGCCCTCTACGAAGGACCATCTGATAATTCCTTAAAACTGATTGTTCCATAATATATAGTGAATATAGAGTGTGTTACCTCGTATCAAGAACCACTGAATTTCACTGGACTGGGAGGCTAACGAGAGGAATCATGATTTCCAGTAGGAACAGTTCAACTACGTTCTTTTGCAAATGAGCCCTTGCTTATGTTGAAATGAATACGTACTTCAATTTTCAGCTCAATCGAACGTCAGAATCAAAAGATATGTTCTCTCAAAGTTCAGTGCAAATCCTACCGTGAAGGAATGAACTAGCCCTTTTCTGGTAATTGTTTTACCACAAAAAGGCGAATTCATTCATTCTTTACCCTCTTCAGTACGTAAGTTTGAGAAGGCATAACTTTTCACTCCGGCATTCGATTGAGCTGAAAATTGAAATATGTCGTCTACTGAAGCCAGGTCTCGTTTGCAGAAGAACACAATTGAATTAATCCTTCTAAAAATCATAATTCTCACCGTTAGCTTCCCACTCCAGTTTTCAGTGCTTCTTGCTCGTATGTAACACAAATATCCTTCTTGAAGTTTGATTCTCAAGGCCAATCCAGAAAATACCGAGTGATCTAGAGGTCAATGATCAAACTACTGCTTCAAGGGTCTGCCTGCTTAACTATGATTGAGTAGTCTTGGTTTATACAAATAATTCCCTTCGCAGATGATTGTCACTTTGTAACAGTTGTCAAAGAAGACAATAAAAGGATGTTCGGCTATCGATGTGAATCGGTAGCTTGAAAAAATAGCAAAATATATTTCAACTAATAACTTATTTGCTTCAAAAAATTCGTCTTCGTTTGTCCGCTTTAATATTTTCCATTTCTTTATTAAGTTTCATTTTTATTTTTCTTTATCATATTTTTATATAATTATTATTAGCTGCAGACAAAAATTTGTAATCGCACCGAAAATGGCACATTTCTCACCGTTAACTAAGCAAGTAATGCCATTCCATGCACAAGCGAAGAGAAAGATGACAAGACCCAGAAATTTGCCCATGCTGTTCACACTGTCAGTAGTTGACTACTGTGTAAACCAAGAAAAGTAACCATAGATCTCCTTCAATGTGGATGAACAGGTTTTTTTAGCAAACAAAGACTCGGCAACCATCTTCAAACACTCGGCATTCCGTTCTTTCTTTGATGGCCTCTCAATTTTTGTTGATGTTTTGGTGTTCAATTCAGAGTCAATTTTAAACTAAAAACCCCAAATTTACGTAAAACCCAATGCAAAGCTGCATCCTATATCATAACGATTTTTATGAAAGTGTCCTGACATTGTGCAAGAGGGCCTGGGTTGTGGTCAAATATACCCAGCATTTCCCGTCTGACAACAACATTATTTGATGACTTAATAACGTCTGTGGTGCTAACAGACATTTAGCAAAAAGCATCAAACAGGGCTTGTTCATTGCGTCTAAATATGGTTATGCACTGACCTATGAGAGCATATATTTTTACTTTGCCGTTTGATGGATCCAATATTTAAATACAAACTCAATCTAACACGAGTAAAGTTTCTTTTGTGGAAGACGGCAAAATTTGTCGTCTAGATTTGGGTTGATTTTGCCAACTAATATTGTTTACTTGTCAAATGTGTACTGTGACTTAAGCAAAGTTTATTCAGTTACACACTTTTTCCGATTCCAACTATGAGGTAAAACAAAGAAAAATATTCAAGCACCTTTTGTCGAGTCCTTGAAGTCGATGAAACGATAGACGTTGAATTGCACAAACTGTTTTACTCGACTTTTTTAATGATTCGAACGGACGCAACTTTTAACCTAACGCAACATTAGTAAAATTACTCATGCAACTAAAGGGTTCCGTTTTCTGCCGCCAGTCGAAAAAATTCGTGTGTCGGAAAAACTGTTTGAGACCTCGCATCGTCACCATTATCATTGGTCTGTTAAGTCCTTTCAATTTGTAGAGACTTTTCAAAATCAATTTTGAGCGTGCCAAACTTTAATTATTTTTATCCCACTTTCATTTTCGCACTTATTTCGATATGTTACATTTACGTTATATGTTACATGATATGTTACATATGTAGACATTTGTTTTAATGCACGTTTTTGAGCATTTTTTGGGGCTCAATTTTGAAGTAGCCTGCAGCCACTGTTAATTTGAAAGATTTTGTCTAAGTTATTTTGCAAATTATTTTTTAACGGCTTTTTGATCAGCATTCCCGAACAGCACAAGTTTTTGACATGAAATAGAAAATTTTGAATTTTCAAGAAATATAATTAAAAGGTTTAAAAATGAGAGATGATGAAGCACAATTGATTGATGCGCGTCCGAGCTATGTTATGCTTGGGTTTATGGGTTCAATCTCAGGTCTTCGCTCAACCCTTTTTCTGTCAAGTGGATTTATGCCTCTGATAACATCATCACCTAAAAACCCAGAATGGGCCCCCAATCAAAGGGACAAAATTGTTGACCAGAAATCATTTAAGTGTTAGGTAAAAAAAATCGAAAGAGGCCAAGTCCTGCCATTAAATAGTATTTTGGATTAGTTGAACATGTTATCAGAATTCGCCGAATTTATATACCAAACAAAATGTTCAATTATTTGTTTCTTTTCTTCTTGATGTTTGGTGCAATATTTTGCTATTTCGTTTATGAATTGTGCAGAAAAATTCAAATAAATATGCTGCGGTGCTTTTCAACGGTAAAACTGGTCTTAAACGTCTTTGGAGTTTATAGGCAACATGTTAACGCACTTAATTCGAAAAGCGAGAGAATAGCAAAATCAAGTTAGATGAACGAGCTTCAAGTCTATTTTCACCCCAGCTACTCTGCTTGAAACACAGCAGGTGTCGCGAGTGTATACTCGACGACCGTTAATCAGACTTGATTTTGCTATAATCTCACTTTTTAAACTAGGTTCGTTAACATGTGGCCTTATTTTGTAACTTCAAAACTTAATAAACACCTTGAGTTGGTGTGGCAAGAGTCATGGTGAACTTAGGATGCTATGGAGAACATTGCTTTCTTCCCCAATTACAGCAATTACTAGTGACGTCATCATTTTTGGCGAGAAAAAAGTTCGGAAGACCTGTGTTTCATATGCGCGTGCAAGGTAACTAAACGAAGGTTTAGGCCTGGTGAATGCAACAATGCCTTTCTTATCTGCACAAATTGAAGTTGAAATAGCAATTCATGACATTGTATTTGCAAAAAAGTATGTTTTGTTGCTTTTATCTAAAATTTCGCGACATAAGTTGAGAGGGTTCTTCCGAACTTTGAAATTAGGAATGCCCGACTTTGAATAACATGATGGCCAGAGGAGATCGGTTCCTGGGGCAACTACACCTAAAAACAAATAATTTGTTTATTTGAAGGCTTTCAATTTCTCCATTTGTTTTCAAATTACTTTGCAATACTTCTCAACATACATTAACCATGCCATTGCCCATAAGTGCAACATTTTTCGAAAATCTGATCCTTAAAAACTGAGATTTTTTTGGCAAGCCTACACTGCTAACGGCAGTTAGAGACGGCAGTATGGACGGCAGTCGGAGTCACTAGCATGCTACATAGACGCCGACGCGACAGCTGACTCAGGCCAGCCAAGCCATCCCTCTACTTGCACTCACTGTCTTGACTATCAGGGTTGTTGGAGGGGTCGTCGCGATACAAACGTATGTACAACCGAGTTGAACTGATGTCCCGATACAAACGTATGGACGACCGAGTTGAACTGATGTCGCGATACACATGGGTGTACTACCTAGAGACGCACTACCGAGTACTACTACTAGTATCAGTACTACTGATGGATACAAGTTCGAGATGAACGAACGACTGCAGGAAGGAGCTGTCACTCCAAAGTGATTTGAAGGCATGAACTTAATTTCACGTAGTTGAGGCTCTGTTTTTTTGATCTAGATTAGGGAGGCAACGAAATTTGTGTTCGATTTAGGGTCCATACCACCTTTGGCAGCCCTCTTTAGATTTTAGTTTCTGACCTGTCTGAAGCCCTTACTCAGACTTGATTTTCTTATAACCTCCAACAAGGGTGATTGAACATGCTCAAAATGGCATGGCCTATATCTAATGTATTAACAGATCACTTGTATTTGATTACTTCACGTCTACAACGCACATATTTTGACCCAATGGCATGGCTTTACGTCCACTATATCTGGCCAGGAACCCCTGAAAGGGGTGGACACGAACTCCGATTTTTGAAAAAATGGTATGAGGCCGAGGCTATATTTTGACACGACGTCATTTATTCCTTATTAATGTCTAAAACTGTTGAACATGTGTCTTGAAAGAATTCACGCAAACTTTTTGTGTTAATATTTGTGGACTGGATGTTCTTCACCTTGATTTTAGAAGTCCCAGCACTCTTTTTATTCGTCTCATGAACTTTTGACATTCAACTCTCCAAAGGATTTTAGTCCTCATAAGAATGAGGAAAATACGTAGATGGAATCTTGCTTCACCCATTAGTCCAACTTCAGTGAAATAATGCTTAACAGAAGTATCTGTGGTGGTATCTGGAGTGTTAATCATCTTCCATCCTCTTCAACACCTCCACAACGCAGGAACCATTTCCATAAGAAAATGAAAGAACAAGAATGGTCTCATTTTGAAACAAGATGGAGTCCAAGTCAGAGATGTTGTTGGCTATAACCATTGAAGGGCACTTTTGACGGTTCTGGATCAGATCAGCCATCTGATCCGGATTGGAACAGGAACAAAGGCAATCACAACGTCCTTGAGACAAAATGAGTGAAAAACATGAGGATTAAAGCCTTGATTGTGGATTTGATTGAAAATGTTTCAAGTCTTGGGGCTCAAGAAGGTCGGGACCACGCAGGACTGGGTCTAAGGGTCCTTCAGGACCAAAGGATCATGTCTTATCATTGCAGGGATAGGCTCTACAGGCTTGATAAGGTTTGATTGATCTTCTTAGATCCCCTTGTCCAGGAATTAACAATCAGATTGAATGAAAAAATCCACACAATTCAATCTTGATGGGAGCATTTCATTCTAAAGACTTTGGGAGGGTCCATGGAATCCGGGTTAGACTGTCAGATCACCAATTTGGGCTGACTGACTCCAAAGGCAGATCAAAATATTGAGCCCATCCATTGCTAGTAGGTCCACCTGATAGGTTTCAAAGTCATCTTAATTTGTTCTTCATTTGATCGAATTCTTGACACTGAGGACTTCTTCTTTCTTTGTTCTATATTGACCTTAATCCGAACGCAAATTCCTCTTGAAAAGGGATTAAGAACCAACTTTCCCCCCACATACTCTCACCCGGATCAAAACGGGGAGTTTTATCGCACTCGTCCATCACACAACTTGAACAACTTAAGAGTATCTTACCTGTCCTTATTATCCTGAACTAAAAGACACAACCATACAATAAAGGAAATTCGAAAAAGGACCATCATTTATAGAACATGTTATGCCAAGGTGACAATCTCACAACCTATAACAACCTTGATTTCATACAAAGTTTGGCATGTGTTAATTCAGTTCAGGATAATACCTGAAATATTGATGGATGGGTTCAATTGTAAGTTCAAAGATACTAATAAGACGTTCAAGTCGGATGATATATGAGCTCGGAAAAAAACGATATTTTGTTGTTGATAATTCAAGTAATCGTAAGATATTCTTAGTTGTTCAAGTTGTGCAATGGATGAGCGTAAAGAAACTCCCCGTATTGGTCCGTGGGAAAGTTGGTTCTTAATCCTTTTGCAAGAAGAATTTGGGCTCGGAGTCCGGTGCATATTCGTTTTTTTGCTTTAGTTAGGGCTATCACTTCCGAAGGTTATTGCAGGTAACCTCGTCATCAGATTTCATTTGATCACTTTGATCGTCATCTTGTAGATTAGACACCTTTGTGGGTTCATTCGCACTCCATGATGTGGTCATTCATTCACTATTTCATTCACTCTTTCTTGGGTGAACTGGATGTCTTCGAAACACCAACATCGGACTGATTTTTGGGCATGGCGTTGACCTTTACCAAGGCTAGGACTTGGCTGGACCCGCTTGAAACACAGGTAACACCGATTGGCGCACTATCTTTTGGAATTTTGGTCGATTTCCGTTTGATTTTCCGCTCCCAACATGGCGGTTTGTTCTTCTTGTTTACGAATCTCGGCCTCATACCGGAGGTTGCGTGCCGGAGAAATTCCGCGAGTTCGCATCCAGTATTAATACTATTATATAGGTTATCCCTGATCTGGCAAACTTGAAGTCAGCTGTCGTGTCGGCGTCTATGTAGCATGCTAGTGACTCCGACTGCCGTCCATAGAGACGGCAGTAGGTCCCTAAAATGATACGGTAATCACTCCCATTGTTGTGATTGTCAAAATTCTTCGAGTTGAAATGAAATCGATGAAATGAAATTGAAATGAGTTATTAGATCATTTATCAAGGCTATCCAAACTCCACACTAAGTTAGTACCTCATCAACACTTTTTATACTTTTTGGTGAAGAAGGTGTCAAATTAAATTACAAAATTATGCGTGTTGAAAAACAATGTGTAAATGCACCAACAATTAAGAAAAATTTTGAAGCCGCATATACACTGGGAGATTCAAAAGAAACAGAACAGCAAACCATGTCCATAATTCGTAAATGGTTAGTTTTGTTCACAAAAAATGTACAAAACTCAAAAAGATGCGACAGATAACAGATAACTTAAAACACGTGTGTTTTTATTCCCTTTATATTGCCTTATTTTTTATTTGCGCCTAATTTCGGAAAGGAGGAAAAAATCTGGGAGCCACGAATACTGTTTCCAAAAATAATCCTTTGGGGAAAATTCGTCATCGTTTAAGTTGGACGCTTAAGATCGTCCAAGTTTTGACAATGAACTTGCTTTCCAGTTTTTAATTGCTTTAAAAATTGGCAGAAAAAAACGTCTAAAGGAGCTAAAAATCCAAGAAAATCGTAATTTTTGACCAATTAGACAAGAAAAGGCGAATAGAATTGCCTGATCAGACGAAGAAAGACAACTAAAATCCAAATCAGACTATTTTTTCATAACGAATAAAGATAAGAATGACAAAAAAGGGCGACTAAGTTTATTTGTCTAAAGTTCTTGTCCCTACTCCTCAACATGCTCAACAATCAGCAAGACACATGTGCGATTGCCACTTATATGGACTTTGAAACACGGCAGACCCTTCTTATCAATTGCCAAGACATATCAGAAACAAAAACACAAAGAGCATTAAATCTGTAGTAAAATGGCTACTATTCTCATTACCGGTGGGTCTGGATACCTTGGTTTTCACATTGCCGTGGACCTATTCAAGAAGGGATTCAAGATTATTCTATATGACTTGAAGAAGCCTTCGGAAGTCTTGAGGACAAGTTTGATGAAGAAGTTTTCAGTGGAGGAGCACAATTTGAAGAAAAACGTTAAGTTGGTTCCAGGAGACATTTGTGATTATTCTTGCTTACGGTAAGGTTTTGATCCTTTAACATGAGATATATCCAGGGTTGGTCGGGGGATCAACTTTATTTATTTATCCCCTTTACCCAGGGATAAACGGGATAAATTAGGGGATAAACGGGATAAATGGGGGGATAAACGGGATAAATTGGGGGATAAACGGGATAAATGGGGGGTTATACAGGATAAATAGGGGGATAAACGGGATGAACCGGTGGATAAACGAAATAAAGCCGATTTTGTTCCGTTTTGACAAGTTTGAATAATTTTTGGCATCCCTGAAAGTAGCCTATCAAACTAAAGGCTTATATAAAAAGGCATATAAATATTAATGAAAAAGATTTACAATATTTAACAGAATATGTAACACAAATAATTGCTATATATATTATTAAATTAAAAAAATATGTTACAAAAGCCTACAATTGACGGTACTTGATGAGACGTGATGAAATTGAAGAAATCTTCCAAAGTTGAAGATTATCTAAGTCAGAAAACTTCATGCTCAGTAAATGTAATCCAGAGACACAAAAATAGTATTTATCCCCGTTATTCCCTGGAGGAAAATCCCGTTAATCCCAATAAACGGGATGCTTTATGAATGAGATAGTCCACCAACTAACCCTGCAATATTTCTACTGAGCGGACAGCCTTTAATCAGATTGCAGCTGCGAAGCTGCGTTTTAACTTCGGAAACACAAACAAATAAAAGCTAAAAACCTAGGAGTTTTCATTGCACTAATGGAAATAATTTTTGTGTGGGACTTAATTGACAAAAGTTAGATTTAGTGCGAAATATAGTGTTAGGGAAATTTGTGAATAATTATAGAAATAAGGAAGAAATGCTTGAAACATAGGAAAAATTGCTTGTGAGGTAAGAAAAAATGCTTGAAGAGTAGGAAAAAAGCTTGAAAAGTAGAAAAATCCCTTTTATCCCGTTTATCCCTTTTACTACTTGAATGAAAATCCCGTTTATCGCAAGGGAGATAAACGGGACTCTTTTCGGAGGGGATTATCCCCCCCGACCAACCCTGGATATATCCCATTCATTTCACTGCCAACAGGGATGCTATCATTTCTAATGATGTGGAAGCAGTTATTCATTGTGCGTCGTTTGGTATGTCAGGAACGGACAATCTTCCTGCACACAACGACACCATTGAAAAAATTAATTTGGGAGGAACTCGTAATGTTCTGAAGGCCGCTTCAAAATCAAAGGTCAAGGCAATTGGTGAGAAACTAAGCCAAGTTCAATTAAATAAAAAAAACCATTCAACAATGTCCCAACTCTGCATTTAGTGTACACAAGTACGGTTAATGTGGTCTTTAACGGTCAAATCATCATAAATGGCAATGAGGAGAACACGCCGTATTTGGGGTTAACTGAGCATAAGGATCATTATTCAATGACTAAACAAGTCGCTGAAGAGCTGGTTTTAGCATCATCTGGCAAAGCTCAACCTAATGGAGTAATGAGAACTTGTTCGTTGAGATTGAATGGCATTTATGGCCCACATGAACAACGCCATCTACCAAGGTCGATTGCAATTATACGCAAAGGTTGGTTCAAAGCTGGATATTGCTTGGATACAAAGCAGGACATGGTTCACATTGATAATGCTGTCCAAGGACATGTCAAGGTAAAGGGTTGCATCTGTTTGAAATTCGGGAATAAAGTTGTGGATAAGTGCACTTTGACGAATTCAGCTAAGGGTTTTCTGGGGCAAATGGCCAGAGGTGGGTCAGATCTCAGGGTTTGGTGATCAAAAGTTTGAATTTTGCAACATGAAGGAAAAGTTTTTTTCTGGGTTGATCTTAGATTGTTAACAAACAAACTTGTCTATGACTCTTTTAGAGAGCGAGTTTAGGCTTTGACACATCCCTAGCCATTTGGCCCCAAGAATCCCTAACTAGTCCGAGCCACAGAGGTCTCTAGAGAGGCCATTCTCATCATTTTGTCTGCCTTTTTTATTGATGAAATTGGGCAGAAGTTGCGTGAAAAGGCAAATATTTCCGAACAATGTCGTAAAAATACTTGCCCAAACATGTGGAAGATCATAGTACAAATGCAAATGCACAAAACAGATTTTTTAATGCCAAATCCTTTAATTGTGTGTATTTTTTGACTGTAAATTAAATTTTCATATTTATTGTGCACCTTAGTATAATTTGGGAGAAGCAAAGCTTTGACAGGAGGCCACATGCCCCCAAAAATTGTTTTTCAAAAATGTGCCTTCTATGAATACGTTTGCTTGGGCAAGTTTTAACTAGTCGCTGATGATAAACGGCCCTTGCAGCCCGCAATAAAATTTTATGACCGGCCTGCTCTGGTATTTCCACTCTGAAACTCTGTGGTCAAAACAAACTTATTCATTCAGATGGTGTTTTTTGTAGGCAGTCCTGGTTCTTTTGGATCCAAAACAAGCCGAGAAATTGGACGGAGAGTCGTACTTCATAACAGATGGCCATCCTGTGAATAATTTGACGTTTTTTGGACACAACCTATTGCCTGCAATTCTGGGTCAGGGGGCCAAAATGCCGGAGTTTGAAGTTCCCCTACTTGTGGTGCTTGCCATTTCATGGATATTGTTCTTCTTGTCCAAAGCTTTGGGCAAAGCATTTTACCTACCCTTGCCAGCAATCACAACCGCTGAAGCATATAAGGTATGTTTTAACAAAAAAAAAACATACCTACGCTGGAAATGGGAACAGTGTGGTTATGTTTTAACTTTTTTGACCTAATCTAAAGCTCTCAAGTTTTTAGGCAGCTGTTTGGAGCACAATAATTTGACTGATAATACTTTCAAGGTTGCACAAGAAGAAAAATTATAACACATTCATAGATCAGATAGTGTATTAAAATATGAAATTCATGTGCAAGAATTGCAAGGAGACCATTCCCATGCATCGGGAATTAACCTGAGAAGGAGTTTGAAAGGCATATAATTAACCCTGAATAAACAACCCTGAAAAAGAGCTAGAGGACAACACTGAGTGGAAAATAGCAATATCTCCGAAATTATTAAATCTATTAACTTTGAATTGTTTCAAAATGCCCAAAAGTTTTTCCCATTTTGCAAGATAAAAGTCCACGAATCGAATTTTCTTTAACTTCAACCATAATTCGATATTATCATTAAAAATAAAGGGCTTCAGGTTTCTGCTCCGGATATTACTCAACGTAGTTTAAATATCGTGTTATTACTTACAACTTGGTTTTTCTTTTCAATCTTGTTTGAACTTGTGAAAATACTGAATGAAACTTCTTGTCCTGATGTTCATTTTTATGAAAAATAGTAACATCTTTCACATCCCAAACTGGTTGTGGATTTTTTTCCGTAACTGGACTTGTGCGCTTATAGGGGTACCAGCCTGTTTCTACACGGTCAAGGTCTGTAATAATAATCACCTGTAGAATATGTAAAACTTTAATATGTACCGTATGTAAAGTCCTGCTAACACTTTTCGTTTTAGACTGGTGTGACTCACTTCTTTAATGTGGAAAAGGCTAGCACTCATTTTGGGTACAAGCCTGAGATCAAATGGGATGAGAAAGCTTGGGATGAAATTTTGGAGTCCTTTCAACTTGCCCGGCCACTTGTAAAGCCACTCCCATGTCTGAAGAACGGAACTGAGCTAAAAAAATTAACATCTTGAGTTATACCCAATAATAAAAAAGTTGGAGGATATGTTTCATGTGCATTTGTTGACCTTGAGCGAATTCAGCTGAGGAATTGGGGGCCAAACTGGCTAGGGATGGGTCAGAACCAGGCTTGGGCATTTCATAGTTTAAGATTACAACGTGAGGAAAAATTCTTGTTTCGATTGATTGTCGAGACAAAGAATGCGAATTGGCTCGATAATTTTAATTAAGTTTTTTGGAGGATTAGTATTGACTCTGACGCATCCCTAGCCATTTTGGCCTCAGATTCCACAGCTAAATTCGTTCGCTTACCCTCATCCATTGTTCGCGTTGAAAGATGGTTCAACGCTAAATTTCGACTCCTAAGAGTCCTATTTTTTTAGGATGGCAGTCGGCCGGAACCGAGACACCTGAACGACGAAAGGATGCAGTGTACGTACACAATACCATCCCCCATCCACATTCAAGTTCACAATTTCTTGACCTAAAAACCAAGAAAAAAGCAACTTGAATCTCTTCATTACGAGACCGTTTATTGTAAGGCAAATCTATTTTGCATCTCCCCGTGTAGCTGCACCATTTAAAATAAGTAGACGAGGATTGTCTCAGAGGCTGTAGCTATAAGTTCAAAGTCATATTGTTAGCGGAGCAAGCCACGTAAGAAGGCTCACTTTGCAAGTACTTGAATCTCAATGGTCCCCATATACAGGGTGCACCACTTAAAATCAACCATGAATAATTGATAATTTGAGGGAACTGAGCCGTTGACTCAAAAGGCACTTGCTACAAATGATGTTGATTGCAACAATATTTAACAAATCTGTTACTTAGTTTTTCGACAAAGAGGACCTTGCCTTTAACCATGGTCTTGAATGTCTTCTCCCCACATGGGCAAATGATCTGCACCTGCTCTGCTGGAATTTTAGTCCATGCAGCTTTAAAGGCTGCAGCCGAAGAAGCCAAATTCTTTAAGCCTTTACTCCCCACCTTCTTCTCCAGAATGGCCTAACAAGTAAAGTTCTTGGATCAAGATCTTAAAAAGCCTTGAAGCAATGGTCCGCACAGACAAGCCTTGGATACCCAATATTTTTACGAGCATCTTTCTTGGTTGCCTTTTTTCTTACTAAAAAAGCGGAAGTCTCCAAATCCCCTCAAAATGATAACAAGTGATTGGCCTATGAGCTGGATTGGGGGGTCTTCACGCTAAAATTGAAATTGGCGTTGCTGGCCTTTTTCAAAACTCTGTCCGATTTTAAGTGGCGCACCCTGTAAAAAACTATTTTGTATATTTCGTTTTCATACCATTCCGGTCTGTTCAAAATTTCGTCCAGGTGTTAGTTATATGGTTCAATATGAAGACCACGTTCGAATGTCATTTGCAATGGAGATCCCGACCAAAACAATCGTCCAATGTCTTTCCTTTGTCTTATACCGAGAGTTTCAAAAGCAACGAAACGGACAATTATATCATCCAGAAATCGTGATTGAAACCAAATATAAACCTCACCTTGATTGCATACGATTAGTTCAACACTTGAAGAGTCATAAAAAATCCCCTTGTTCAAAATTAAGCTGGCGGCGACGATTTTTTCCGTGAAGGGTCATTTTTGAAAACAAAGCGTTCCTGGCTCCGAATTTTTCCTTCCTCCTGAAATTTGCTTAGATCTAAAACATTTCACCATAATCGAAATACAAACGCATGCATTTTGAGGATTGTTATCTACCGTATCTTTTTGAACAATTTCTGAGTTACGGACAAAGCTTGTTGTTCTGTTTCTAATGAATCACCCGGTACTCCTATTAATTGGTCGATCGTTAGCCTTCGAGTTTTGCTCTGTGGACAACTATTTTACCTTGGGTCAAATTGAGGCGCATTTTCCTCCAAAATAATTAATGTTAATACACCATTCCATCAATACGGGCTTGTGTAACTGAAGTCCTTATCTGACTTGGGAGGAGGCAATTATAGATTTTCGAAGATGTTCGTTTGAGTATCGAACTTAAGCCATGTTCCGCTTTTTTAAAATAACCTTCACAGTAGGTTCTCAATAAATTTTGATTTTTTTAATCAAATAAAATAGACAAGTTTAACTATCTCAGTGGTCTAGGGGATGATTCGCGAAGGTCCCGGGTTCGAATCCCGGCTGAGCCCATCTAGCACTTTTCGACGGAAACAAAGTTAAAGAAAGAACGGAATAGCTCTTTTCTAAGAAAAAGACTTTAGGACAGATGTTAACATTTTGTTATTCCATCTAACTCTTAACCTAGAACTTTATCTCAGCCAACAGTTATCTCTTGGGCTCCACTCGTTGGGAGGCAATAATTTTGTTTAGTGTGTTGGGGATTTATCTAATTTCACTTTATTTATGTTTATTGTTTATGTGCAAATTTTCTTTGGAATACCTTGCTTGAAGTAAGTTTGATGGAGAGTCCGCGGTGACAATCTTCAGTGCAAGGTCTGAGACGTTCAGTCCTAATATTGAAAATGGTTTGAATAAAAAATGCACGAGAGGTTCGTGTGATCCCTTCTAAAATCTTATCGCGGGCGCATGAGACAAGAAAAAAGACTTGTTTGGCAAGTGGCAACGGTAGGTGGCTCGTAAGAATTTGGGCAGTTCAAAGGATTTCGCATTTTCAGGCCTCTCTTGTGACTGAAATACTATGAAGAGGGCTGGGTTGTAAATTTGAAATATTTTGGTTCAGATTTTGGAAAAATATGTACAGTATATTTGCTCAACCTTAGATGTGAGAACTCTCAAACAAAGCTCATTGTTATTTAAGGAGTACAAGTAGAAGTGGTGTCATGAATACAAATTTGCATGGTCAGATTTCGAAAACAGTATGACACCTAACAAAGAGTCGTGTGTGCTTACCACCAATATCTCTTGAATAGTTATGTTCTTTTCAATGTACTTGTTATTTTTTAATCAAACCAATGAGTTGTGCATATTCTTGCAAAAAAACAAGAGTCAATCCAAACTAGCAAACGAACCGACTTTATAGCATCTAAGCAGAGTTGGGTCAATTACTTGAAAAATGTAATTAATTACAATTACTTTGTCGAAAAATGTAATTAATTACAATTACTTTGTCGAAAAATGTAATTAATTACAATTACTTTGTCGAAAAATGTAATTAATTACAATTACTTTGTCGAAAAATGTAATTAATTACAATTGCAATTACATCATCCGAAAATCTAACTGACTTCAATAACCATTACATGTCAATTACATGACAATTACATGTCAATTACATGACAATTACATGTCAATTACATGACAATTACATGTCAATTACATGACAATTACATGTCAATTACATGACAATTACATGTCAATTACATGATAATTACATGTCAATTACAAGACAATTACATGTATATTACATGACAATTACATGTCAATTACAATCCTTCTGTCCTTCCGTCACTTTCACCCTTTTGCCCTTGCAAAACGATGAAAAATAAACAGATCTCCCATATTTAAATGGCGATGCACCAACTGGCAACTTATAATGCCTGAAAGGTTAATATGAAAGAGTGATTTACAAAACCCAAAAGTTTTTGAACGGGCTTAAATTTCAAAACTATTATGCCATGAACCACAAGGCATATTTTTCTTTTCCAGAAAACACGAACTTTATACACATATATAAAGTATGACGATGTTTTAAAACTTTATTTTTCCACTTCATTTGTCTGCCCTTAGTTGTAAACAGCCCTACCTCCTGACACAAAAATGATGGTCAAAAGCTATTTTAGTTTAAAAGTTTCAAATTTTAGTTCACAAAAGGTACCTGTTAGTGGCATCACATTGACGGCAAATTGATGACAAAATAATTGTTTTGTAAATGAAAACTCAAAGTATCAATTGATTTATGGTTAATTTGAAGAAGTAAGAGTTTGAAAAGTAATTGGTAATTTGTAATTGAAAATTCGTCAATTACATGGCCAAAAATGTAATTATTTACAATTGCAATTACATGTAATTTTAATTGAAATTACGTAATTGTAATTGCAATTACAATTACTCCCCAACCCTGCATCTAAGTCATAAGGGTGGCCTGCAAAATGCATAAAACCTTGAACTGCCCAAATTTTTACGAGCCACCTACTGTTGCCAAACAAGCCTTTTTTGTTTCATCCGCCCAATAAGATTATTGAAGAGATCACTCGAACCTCTCATGCATTCATAATTGTAGTGATATTTTCATCCAAATGGCATCAAGACCCTTTCTCTAATAGATGACGTTAAATAGCGGCTAAGGCAATTTGGGCGCAAATGCCTAAATTGGCATTTGATAAGTTTCTTATTGAAGCCCTCGAAATTTTTTCTAGTCATTTTGAAACTTAACTGACAAATTGGCATGCCCGCTTAAAAAATGCGACAACAATTGTAAAAATGACTGTAAGTATATTCAACAAGAAGAAATTCGCGGAACAAATGCAAAACGCTGAAAACGGAACCTTTTGAATTGTCAGAAACGAGAAAATTTCCAACCAAGTCGAAAACAGGGTTCATTGATTGGTCCCTTTTGGTCCCTTGGAAACACTAGGATTTCTCAACTGTTTCCTCAACCATTCAGCTTTCTCCATGATTTGTTATGTCTTTCTATCTAGAGTGCAAGTGTACTCAAAGACGGACGGACCCGTCGGGTTTCACCAGCTTCAGTGCTTTCTTTAGGTATCAGAGTCAAAGATGGTTAAAATTTATTACTAAGGCCTGGCATTTTTTCCACTGCCGGACCAGGACAATGTTTGAATAAGATATGGTTCACAATGCTCTACTACACAGGGCTGTCAAGCAGTATTAGAGTCACACACCAAACCAAGAGCGACCCTTGACACAATGAGTACATAATTATATTCTAGAAAAAGCATTTTTGTAAACTCAGCCAAAGTATCATAGAAGTTAATGGACTTACTTTGAGTGCACATTAGAAAGACAATTTATGCTGGAATTTTTAAGACGACGTAGGGCGAAAATGATTGAGCAGATTGAAAATCAGATTGAACTCCATCAGTTACTAAAAGGTGAGTTGTTGAAGAGATGGAGAAGCATATTGTAGACTATTATGTTAAATCATAGATTTGGTACCCCTAATGCATTCAAAGAATTTTCAAAGTGCTTGGCAAGACTTAAGCCTGTACAAGCAGCTGACAAAAGCAAAAGGGTTCATGTTCTCTGCCGTCAAAAAACCTCATTTCATCAAGGTTTTCTTGACTTTTGATTGAGACGAGGTCAAGTTTGAACGCATTTATATGCAGTCAGCTTGCTGAAATCAAAACAAGATAGACACTTCACACCTTACCGCTAATTACCTCCAAAATTTTGTAAGCTGTTTTGGGTTTGCCAATATTAAAGTTTACTAAAAATAGCCATCCTCAAGTGTAGCCTTAGTACAAAGACTGGCTTTTAAACTCAGCTTATGAACAGAGACTATACTCAAGAATGGCTATTTGTAACATACTTTGGTATAATCGAGCCATTTGAATTAGTGCGTGTAACATCTGAGCTCTACTAAAGCATTTTGTATTTGACCAAGTGAAAAACGCTTTGCTTCATTGTGCTATCTTGAGTCTTCAATAAATAACCTTTTACGGTACTTGAATGAAGTGTACTTTACTCTCCTGGTGTCTTCAGCAACTCGCCTATTGTCACAATTATTTCTCGGAAACAAAAATGCTAGGCACTTTTTACTCACTGAAGTACCCATGTAGAATACAAGACTCACTCTCAATTCTCCTGCCTCTTCTTGGTAGGCCTAGAAAGACGGAACGAGCAACCGTGTGTAGTAGTACACTCAAGCCGAATGATTGTCCATTGTACAACATTGCCTGGAAACATTGAGCCGTCTTTTGAAATTCACGAACTATTGTGAATTAAAACAGCCATTGAATACGAAATCAGTGCAAAGGGCTTACATTCAGATTAGCTAAACTTACATCATCAAGTGAGTGCACGTGAACTTTGTTTGCACTGAACTTACTCTTCAAGTTACCTTCAGTGTTTTTCTGATATGAATGATCAACTTCAAATATTGCTGCTATCTCACTTTTCAATCTGGAACATGACTTGAATAGTGAAATGGGTCATGGAACCTCCAGTTCCATTCCTGACTAATCTCTTACTTGGGGTCAACGAGTCAACAGGATCTTCGACAGAAGGAATCAGTTGATTCAATGAAACTTGTGTAGATAGACTCGATAAGTGAAGTGCTAAAAAAATGAAGGACTCAATGGAAGATCCAGGCCTAATCGGGATCGAAACAATGCCACCCTGTCGATTAGGTAATCTTACCGTGATCATGACCAAGTTCATCGAAAACTGTTTCTTCAGGTAAAAAAATTGTTGTGATAAAAATGAAAATAGAAGATTCTGAAAATAAATATCATTTATTGACTCTTTATGACTATATTGTCTAACCTATTCAAAAAGGTTTACCAGGCCATGAGTGTATTTGAACTAATAAATCGTCTGGATAAGTAAAAAATGTTGTGAATTGAAAGTTTTTTTTAATCATAATAAGTAAATGATGCATAAGTATCCCTAAAAAGGTCTGATTATTGGACCTAACTGAAATTAATTGCTTGCGCTTTTTCATTGAATTTTCATTTGATAAAATCAGACAAGTACTATAAAAATAGAGTACGAATTAACATTATTTGCCCCATGTAAGTAAGTAATCTATGGAACATAGCCATCAATAAACATATCTATGTTTTTCTTCCTAACAAGTAAAACAGCACCAATGTTTTTCGAAATCACCACTCGGCATAGATTTTATTTTTCCTTGTAAAAACAAGCATTAATTGGAATCTTGAAGTAAACACTTTTTTCATTATGAAATACTAAACCATACCAAAAGGCACAAAAAGGTAGAAATCTACCAAAATAATTTCAAGAAAAAATAATGAGGGGCCCTAATCAAAGTTCTCGTACTTTATAAAAATGTCATGAGTTGTTTTTCAATATGGCAGCTTCACGCCAAAGAGTAATTAAACAAGTTATAGTAAGGAGAATAGGAAGCGACGTACTATCAAAGACTCTAAGCTAATAGAGCAAAACCACAAAATGGTTCACCTGAAACGAGTCGGGCAATCAGACAAAACTCGCCTCTGTAGACAGTTCTCTTCATTCTAAAGCATCCTGATGGCAGCAAATCTCACGCTTCATTGAAAATACGTCATTTTGGTATTTTCGGTTTGGGTTTCACTAAAATACATTGGTTTAAGAAGCTACCTATGAGCTGTACGGTAGAATGTCATTTTCAATGGGATATGATTTTAGGTTGCTCGAGTGAGTGCTTTAAGATCGTTCCACCTTCAAGACAAAAAATGTATTTGAAACTTTGTTCAAGCTTTCTAAGATATTCCAAACGATTTTTATTAGATTTAAGTTACTGCTTACAGGAATTACCTAAAACTTCCAACACTTTTGATTTAGGGAAAGTAATGCCAAGTAATGTCAAATCTGGTTTTAGCACTTGGAGAGAGATTTTTAAGCCTCACTTCAGTAACCTCAAGTCCGTTCTTGTTTTAGTAGAGGCATGGTTTTTGGTCTGACAAACCTTAAAAAGTAACACAATTAGAAAGCAAAGAGATATACACAATGACATGAAAGTTTAGTCATAATTTTGATCTAAAATTTTTTAATAGATTTGAATGACTTAAAATTCTATCTACCCCCAACTAGTCTCTCTATCCTTGGAAATGATGTTAGGGATGCTTTTAACCCAATGGGAAAGAGTGGATGGCTCAACGTTTGTCCACATTTTTGTAAGGTGTCGTTCCTTTACCTGAACTATTGATGAACAGCCGAGATTCTATGAGCTCATGAAATATGGTCAACAATCTATTTTAGTTGTTATGGTTAGAGGTATTCCAAAACCACGCCCCCTTTTATCCAGAACTGTGTAAAATTTGGTTCCTGCTTTTCATTATTTTTTATACAGTAATTTAAAACGTGGTAGAACCCTGCATGAAGAAAACACCGTACATCAAAGTGACAATTGCTATATTCCAGCAATAATTTCTCACTTATATGCCTTTTCATTGCATGCCAAACTAATCCAAAAATACTCTAGACACAAACAGTGGATGCTTGATCATGCCAAACTGTCCACGCATTGCCGTAACATTTAGGTTCAAAATTTGACTACAACATAACTTTCAGGTCAGCTTTAAAATAAAAATAAAATAGGTAAAACTGCTGTCCCCCAGCTTTAAAAAAGTCAAAAACTGTTCAACAATTTGATCAATGCATTAAATTTTCAGTTTTGTTGCAAATAATGCGGGTATAACGATCCAAATCCAGGGAATGCTTCAAAATTCTTGTAGTGCCCTTTGCAAAAAACATGGTAACTTTCAAAAGCCGTCCACGTTCTTTTAGCAACAATTAATCCAACGGGCTATTTAATTGAAGAAAAAATATTGTACTACAAACAAATTTCCGCATCTCTGATGTTGCCTCCTAATAATGATTAGGAAAAAATGACTGATTTTATGAAGGTGGGAAATTTTGCTTAAGTACATTCCGACCACATACACACTTAGTCATAAAACAGTCATTGAAAGCAGCCGAAAATCCAGCTGGTACTTCGAGGTCGAAACAGAAAATTAAAAAAAAACTCAAACACGAATAAAATTCCTGCTATGGCAAATTTATTTTAAAAAAGTGATGGCACGTAGAAAGTGGTTTAAAAATGATTCTCTTCAATTTCTTTCCTTTTTTCGATTAGTCAATGTCCTCAATGAATATTTTGCAATGTTCAAGGTGATCCTAAAAATAAAAATACGCTTTTGCATAGTGCGATAAATTGTCCTTTAGAACGGACCTCACATCATTACCATTTCCGTAAACTGTTTTCTTACAAAGTATATTGCAAAAATGTTGATCAAACCGAATATTTAAAGCAATTGATTATAGGACCTCTTGAACAAAAAAAAGCAAGTTCAAATCACAATATCTTTCACAATTTACTACAAACACTCGAATAATTTATTAGTATTAAAGGAGAAAAACAAACACTTAATAGTCAGAGAAACAGACAGCTTAATCAATGGGAACTTTGCAAGTAACCCTTAAACAACTTTTAAACCAGGATTGAACAAATTTTTGAATACTGTTCCTGCCCACTATTGAAGGATTGTCCAAATCTGTTAACAGCAACTTGTTTATCAAATATCGATCTCTTCTTATTTGATATACATTCATTTTTTTATACTTGTAATAGTTTTCAGGTTCGCCTATTTTTTTTTTTTTTTGAATGCATAGCAGAGTCCATAACAGACCAAGTCATTTTTGAGGAGAAAATAGCATAAAATATATAGCTCTAAATTTGTTTCTGCTTTGTCTGTTTTCCCTTAGTTAACAAGCAATACATCATTTGCGAATATCTCGCAAGTTTCTGATTGAGAGTTTTTTATCAATTTATGTTTACGTTTCAGTTGACGTAAGTTGATTGATGCACCTACGCCTTAAATGAATATGCTTTGAGTGCAAGTGCAATCTTCATAAGCACTCTTCTCGTACTTGTGGGCGTATGTTTGTTCTCTTGTTCAATGTTGAGTGTAAACTCATAAAAATGTTCACCTAACCAAAATGGGCATTCCAATTGCTAAGTCTTCAAGAAACTTTTTCGCACAAAGACAACTTGAATTCAGGAAGACCAGTGTGAAAAGCAGAATGCTGTAACGTTCTTTCTGAAAAAAAAAATATTTATTGTATAATGATTCATTCAATTCGGTATTGCAACCTCTCAATTTAAAAAAAGAGATAGTTTTCAGGGACCTAGAACCATTGAATGGCCGCCTAGATAAATAATAACTTGGATTTGCCAAAATTGGCTGAGCAACTTAACTCAGCCAACGGCCCTGTTTTACCGCTTGCGGAATTATTTCAAAAGCTCACTTGATCAACCTTTGGATTTGTCTCATTCAATTCATTTTTTTCCAGATTGGGTCTTTTGATTGGAAATCATCCATGGAAGACAGTGATTGGTGCCCTTCTTTTGTGCGCCGTTTGTTCAAGTGGTATGGCATTTTGGCTCCAAATCACCGACGATGAACTACTATGGACTCCTTATGGATCTCCGGTAATCAAAATCTTCCTTCATAAATGGGGTTGTTGAGTTGAAAAAATCAGATTTTTTTTGTTCCAGTTCTTGAAAGATAAGAAATGGATCGAGGAGAATTTCCCAAAAGACATGCGATACGAGTCTGTGATTATCGAGGGTGATAACGTTTTGACACCAGACCATATACAATATGTAAGTTGATGCCTTGATAAAATAAGGCAAGAATGACTTGATACCTCTGTCAAGGAAACAAAAGGTCATAAAGTGTCCCTGAACATTGAAGTGCAATATGATTCTATGTAAAAAAATAAATTTGAAATAACAGGGTGACAAATTAGTGATACCTTCCTTTTGTCACCGGTCAAATGCCATTCTAAATTTCCTTAATTCCATTTAAAAAAAATTTAAGTGATATCCCCATGACTTTTCCGCTTCACTGCTCAACTGCTGGACTATGATCAAACCAATTAGGTTTCGTGTCTACACACTTTATATTTACTCCTGTTCTAATTCTAATCTACTATAGTATTCTAAACACCGATTGGGAAAATGAGTCCTGCAGATGAGCGGATAAGCCATGAAAATGTCATCTAAAGTTGGAAACATACTATTAGAAACCAATAGCTTATTGCGATTTCTGGGAAACCTGTATGTTTTCACTACTTTTTTTTTTCATGACATACATTCATTGGTTCCAACTTTGGCTTAAAGTGTCGGAACTTGAGCCTTAAATTTCGGCAAATGCCATAAAGAGCTAGAATGTTCCCTAAATTGGCACTGGGACGCCATCTGGTTTTAGTGTTTCCAGTTTTTGAGCAATTGCCTACCCTTTAGCGCAATTTAAGAAAAATAATGCTGATCTTTTTTGTATATCAGTTATTCAACCATCTTAACTCAAATTACGTGTTGAACACAAGATATAGAGAGAAAATATTCGAATAATTTTTCTTCTTAATGAGTTATTCTCGTTCAAAGTTTTGGAGAGACTAGAACAGTTTTGATCATAATAGTTTTTGCAACGATTGTGGCGCAGCCAAATTAGTCTACAGAGCCCAAAAATCGTGCCAGTACTTTACACGTCCCTTTAGCTTTCCAAGACAATCCAAATGGGACTAATTTGCTATTTCTCATTTCGTTTCAGCTGGCGAAACTTAACGAGAACATTATTAATGCAACAACGCAAGATAACCTCCACGCATACACAGATCTCTGTATTAGGTAAAACACTTTTTATTTGTTATTTTGTTCAACACTTGTATGGCTACTTTTTCGCCGTAGGGATTTGGACTCAGGATCAAAAGAAGATTGTTATCAGGAAAGCATCTTACGTAAGTACCAAGGCTTCAAGGGAGAATACTTAAGCGAGGATTTAAAAAAAAAATCTTGGGATTTTGCTGATTATGAAAAAGTCTTACTTGAGCTTGAAAATAGTTTTCCAAAAATTCAATTTAAAAAACTTCTTTTACTTCAAAACTTGATTAAAACATTGTAAATAAAAAACTCGCTTAACATTTTTCTGAAGAAGTGACTGAATTGACAACAAAAATTAAAGCCGATGATTTCATACATTTTGGCCATTTCAAGAAAAAATTGAAATTGAAATTTCAAAAATCGCACCTGATACGTTTTTGATTATATATAATGGTTATATGTTTTTGGTACCCTTTTAATGCATTTTATAGGTCTTTGGAATAGCGACATAAACGAGATCAACAACCTGAGCCAAGATGAAATTTTGAAATCCATTACCGAAGCTCTTCTTGATGAAAGGTGATAGTTCACAAAACAAATAAACGACTCAATGAATCATTCTAATCATCAATTGCTTCCAACTAGATCACGGGTAAAAACACTTCTTTCTGGCGTGACATATGACAGTTCTGGCCAAGCTAAGAGTGCCAAAGGTCTTATGAATGTTTGGATCCTCCGAGAAAATGGAACCAAAGAAGAGAACCAAGCCAGTGTTGACGCCGCAGCATTTGATTGGGAGACCGTGTTCATCAACCTTGTTGTAGGAGATGGAGTTCCACCTGGTCTCCCAAATGGCACAGAAATGTATGTAAAATATTTTTGTTATTTATTATAATAAAGAGCTTTAATCATTGCCTTGGTGCTTCCAGGTATGGATTGGCCGAGAGAAGCTACAATGATGAGATTGATGGGGCTGTCAATAGTAATCTCCTACTTTTCTTGGTTGGTTTTGGCTTCATTTTCATTTACATCGCAGTTGTTCTGGGTCGATGGAACTGCATGGAACAAAGGGTAAAGTTACAAGAATTGCAAATAAAAGTTAAACCTGAGTTATTAACAAAATGTGGCTCTTTTTAGGTTCTCTTATCTTTGATGGGAATCTTGGTGATTGGTCTGTCCATTTTCGCCTCTTTTGGACTATGCTTCTATATGAGAATTTTCTATGCCGATATGCATCCCATCATTCCTTTCCTATTACTTGGCATTGGAGTGGATGACATGTTTGTGATTGTGCAGGTAGATATTTGCCCGGAAAAATAATGATATAGATAGATTAGTAAATGAAGTCAGAGCACGGTTTGTTCCCAAACACGGTGTTCCGAATGGCGTTTTAGGTTTGAATCAAAATACCCAAAAACACCATGGCACTATTTGAACCCACAATTCAATGGGGAACAGCTTTACTTTTATTGTGTTATATAAGATTAGCTCCAGGAAAAAAGTTTTATACCTAAAAACCTATTAAATATAACATTTTTAACAAACTATTTAATCCATATTTAGAGACCATTTAGTTACCTAATGAATTCAAATTGAATAAAAATTCATTCAGCAACAGCTGAGTTATTTGACTTTGAATGGTCCGTTTTTGACCCCAAAAAGCCGAAAAACGTTACAGTTATATGAAAAAACAAATTCCCAAAGATTTCACATAGCTTTTCAATATTGCAAAAATAATTGACTTTTTCAGTTTTGGAACTTATGTCAAAATAGCTCAAAATATGAAAAAATATCACTTAAAATGCACTTAAATAAGATTTTTGGAAAGTTATTTTCATAACAATTTAGGGTACGCTATGATGTGTGTTGTGCCAAAATTACAAATAAAAATGTCTAACAGAGGCATATCCAAAATTACGATTTCTAGAAGGACCATGTTCAAAATGGACTAAAATCGAAACTTGAAACATTAACCGATTTCTTCAAAACTTTAAATTATTACCCAACTTTGAGTGTCTTTGATACTCAAAAGTTTTTTTATTGGAAAATGTATTTTAAATACATTTTAAGTGATATTTTTTCTTATTTTGAGCTATTTTGACATAAGTTCCAAAAGTCAAAAAAAACATTTATTTTTGCAATATTGAAAAGCTATGTGAAATCTTTGGGAATTTGTTTGTTCATATAACTGTAGCGTTTTTCGGCTTTTTGGGGTCAAAAATGGACCATTCAAAGTCAAATAACTCAGTTACTGCTGAATGAATTTTTATTCAATTTGAATTCATTAGGTAACTAAATGGTTTCTAAATATGGATTAAATAGTTTGTTAAAAAATGATATATTTAATAGGTTTTTAGGTATATAACTTTTTCCCTGGACCTAATCTTGTATAATACAATAAAAGTAAAGTTGTTCCCCATTGAATTGTGGGTCCAAAAATTGCCATGGTGTCTTTGGGTATTTTGATTCAAACCTAAAACGCCATTCGGAACACCGTGCAAAGTTATGATAGAGATGCCAACTCTGCCTAATTTCTACGTTTCCTTTTCAAAGAGTGGAGGGTAATGAATTTATACGAGAATAATTTAGTTTAGGAATTATATTTCTTGAACTATTTATACTGAAAACTGGACTAGTTTCCTGTACTTACCATGAACTGAACTTATCCCGTTTGGTTTATTAATATTCGTCTAATGAATTGGGCTCATTCACACACTAACATTATTCAGCTGTTGTCCATTAAATTAGCAAGAATGTCGATTCTAGAAATATCTATGGATTTGCTCACCTAGAGAGCAGATGTCAAAAACAAGTTTTGCGCGTTCATGATCAAATCTTGGAGAAAAAAAGCTTATGAAAACTATTCATCTTTCAGGGGGTACTTTTCTTAGAGTATATGTGGTTTAATCGTTCTAGACCCAAATATATTGAGACTTGAAAACATGGTTTCTTGGCCAGGCAGTTGAACTAGGGATGGGCGAGAAGCCGGTGTCAGTGTCGAGTTGTCGATACCGACACCGGCTTTTCTAACTTTCGGTGTTAATGTCGACACCGGCCTTTTGTGTCGAAATCTACAAGGTTGCGTGATTTTTTCTAAAATACGAAAAATGTACAACATAAATACTTTTACAGCCGGTGTCGGTGTCGAGGTCCGTGTCGACACCGGTGTCGGTGTCAGTGTCAACTTTGACAATTTGGCCGGTGTCGATGGCGGTATCGATGTCAAAAATGCCGGTATCACCCATCCCTAAGTTGAAGTATTATCAAAAATAAACTTTATTCATTCTTTAAAGATCTTGTAAACATGGAAATTTTGCCAGTTACCCTGAAGTATAAAAAACTTTATCATTTGCTTTAGAAAATATTCACGTGCTAAAATATTTGAGTTTAAGTTACCTACATTATGCTCTTGACAATCGTGTATATTCTGAATCTCGAAACCACCTGAAATGTGCGTATATTTATTAGTGATGGACCGAGAGCGCTTTCGGCCGGCCGAAATTTCGGTTTCGGTTTCGGTTAGTCCTACCGAAACTGAAAGCAGACAAGCACTATATAAAATAGAGTTTGACAACAAAATCGAAAAAAAAAATTGGTCCAAAAACCTCTAAAATTTAAGTTAAAAGATTTTTCAAAATTTGCGACTACCCAACATCGAACACATTCTAATTTTTAAGGTGGATTTTGCATTTGAACAATTTTGTAAATAGGGAACACTCCTTTCGGTTTCGGTTTCGGTTTCGGTTAAGCCCTCTTTCGGCCGAAACTTTCGGTTTCGGTTATGAGCCCTTTCGGTCCATCACTATTATTTATCAAACTACTGTACATATCGATCTGATTTTTTTTTTCAGTCCCTTGAAAATCTGACGCCGAAACAAAAATCATTACCAGTGCCTCAAAGAATTGGTTTGACCATGAAACACGCTGGAGTCTCAATAACAGTCACCTCTTTGACCGACATGGCCGCTTTTCTCATTGGATCTAGCTCGGTAGGCCAAAATCGCTTTCCTTTCGGATTTTTAAACTAATGGTAACTTTACTCATTTTCTCAGAGTATGCCTATTTTGCGAACATTTTGTCTTTTTGCTGCCATTGGAGTTTTGTTTTTGTACATCTTTGCCAGTACATTCTTCGTAGCGTAAGTAACTTTTGGTCATTTCGAATATAACATTTTATCTACTTTCACTTTCTTCCCTTCATCAGTTGTCTAGCTCTTGATGAAGGAAGAATTGATGCCAGAAAGCCTTGTGGATGTTGTTCCAGACCTAAACCATCAGATTGGAAGCCCAATTCTGTCAGTCAAATTGAACTTGGTAAACTTGTATTTGAAAAGGGCATCAGCAAATACCTGTTCAAACTTCCAGTTCAGGTAGGAGATCTTTAGAAATCTTCATAAACCAATGCTGATTCATTTCTTTGTCACAGATTTCGGTAATAGTCATTGTTCTGGCTGCATTTGGCTCCGGAATCTACGGTATAACGCAAATGAAATTGGATTACAACTCTATTTGGTACATGAGGAAGAGCTCTTATCAAGTTGGTTTTTATGACGCTACTGCTCGACTCTTTCCAGACAATGGCGAACGAGTCCAAGTATATATTGGTAAGTTCTATTGGCGTGCTGAAATCCTGGAGAAGGAGTTATGTTGTGTTAGAACGGAATATTAGCTTTTTAATCAAATGAGAACCAGGACATCGAAGCTAATTTATGAATAACTTATGAACTACCATTTGAATAATGATCCTGAAATTTTTAAGTCAAATAAAGGTAATTGCAATTTATTGCATCCTTAACGATGTAGTTCAGATTTCTCAAATAAAACTTGCAGTTACACAATAACATTCAAAAAGGCATGCTATTTTAAGGTTATTCATAATACGATCACAGATTAACTGATTATTTTGCCATCTGCAGTGTTGTTCTAAAATTAGTATATAAAGGGCCAACACATTAAATTTTCAGGTTTGCATGTGTACTCACAATATGAAACGAAATAGCTTCAAAGTTGAAATTGATAGAATGATAATAATGTGAGATATTTAGAAATAAAATTTCTTTGTTCTCGCTTTTTTCGAAACATACTTTATTTTTTTTTTCAAAAGACCTAATAAATATCTTAAAGAAGAATATTTTTTAACGTTTAAAAATCCGAACATTTGAACGCAAAAAAATAAATTTGAAAGAAATTATTAATGTAAATGATAAATTTTCGAGTTGTAGGAGTAAAAATTGTAAACAATTACTATTCTCCATGTGATATTTTTGTTACATCTATTCTTTACCAAACTTTAATTGATATAGGTAATTGCAAAACGAAAAATAGTCTAGTTTGAAAAAAATGACCTTATTTTCAGGACAAATCGACTATTGGAATCACTTAGAGTCGCTTTTAAAAGTGAAGGAAACCTTAAATGAGAACGCGTACATCCGTGAAGGTTCTATTCAGTATTGGTTCGACACATTTTACAACGATTTCTGCATTCCAAATGAAGAGGTTATCGACGATTTTGCTGGCTTTGAAGGATTCCACAAAGAAGATGTCCAACTAAACTGCTCCTCTGGTATTGTTTTACTTATGTAAATTATCCATACAAGGACCTTACCCATCGTAACCTCTACTTTTCCAGAATTGGGGTTCAAGCAAAACTTTCTAATGTTCCTGGATCAAAATCGAAACTTTTATCAAGATCTGAAATTCAACGTTTCTTTGGAGGATGAGGATCCATTGAATCTGTGGAATTCCGGAGCATTCGAGATCACGGTAGGATTGAGGTTGAAATGGTAATTTTGAGGTTAAGGATTAATGTGTATTGTTACTTTAGGCGTCACGAGCCAATTTTCAACATAGTGAATTGCAAAACACAACGATTCAAAACATAGCCATGGATCAAGTTAAGAATGAAATGAGTGCAGTTCAATTCGATGGAGAAGATTTTTCCACCCCAATCGTTTACGGGTTCATGTACATTCAATGGGAAGCCAACAAGGTAAGTAAGTCATCATGTCATTGCTTTTGTGAAACTTCTTGCATTTGCGTGAGGAAAGGTGCAGCAAAATGAAAGACAGTTTGGAGATTTTTAATAGACATTTTTGAGAGGTCCATCATTAATTTCTCATTAAGTGCAAGGTGACAAGAATTGGTAGAAGTAACCATGCTCAAGTATAGTGGTAATTGTTTTGTCACTAAAGGGCGAGCTCCTTCATTCTATGCTTAACCCAAAATTGCACCGTTAGATATGTCTTTGCTCAATGGATGAGTGTAATCGAACGAATTCAGCTAGGGATTCTGCAAAATGACTAGGGATGGGTCAGAACAAGGTTCAGCCATTTCAGAGTTTTAGTTTGCTACTTGAGGAACAAATTCTTATTTGAATTGATTATCAAAATGAAGAAAACGAGTGGGGCTCACGAGTTTTGATTAAATTTTATGGAGGGCGAGTCTCGACTCCGACGCATCCCTAGCCATTTTGGCCCCAGAATCCCCAGCTGAATTCGTTCGATTACTCTCATCCAAAATATTGAAGCTCACAAAAATACCTTTTTATCCGTTTTTCAGAACATCGTCTCGGAGTTGATTCGCAATCTGGTGTTGACTTTTGCCACCATTGTTGTCGTGACCTTATTCCTGGTGGCCAACATCCGAGTGTCTTTGTTTGTGCTCATTTGCGTGGTCTTCACAGTAGCCAATGTTTGTGGGTTTGCTCATTTCATGGGCCTCACTATTGAAATAGTTACTTCTCTGATCCTCATCTTGAGCTGTGGATTGGCTTTAGACTACGCAGCACACATTGGAGTCGCATATCTTTGTGCCAAAGGCCACACAAGAAAAGGTACGAATATCTTCGAGGTTGGAGTGATTTGAAATCAACTTATTCCGTTTGAAATAGTTTTTTGTGGTTTACGTGTTTCTTTTTTGTTTCTGACAGTACTTCAGTTGTTGATGGTGCCACTTTTGAAATGCGATATCTTGACATTCTTTTTTTTTTTTTTAAGTCTGAGTTGGTGCTTTTTTTCACGGCACTTGCCCAAACAAGTAATTCGTTAATAAAAACGGGCATAAAGTGCAAATAAATATGGGTTTTACTTTCTAAAACTTGTACAAAACTAGCCCAAAATCGTGACCAATATAAAGTGCAGAAAAGGTCGAAATCGCAAATAGATCCCAAAAAATTGCAAAAAAAAAACAAATTTCTTTTAAATAAAGGCCTAGATCCTTTTTTGTCTTCCTATTTTTCAGTCTTGATATTATTTTTCAAAGCAGCGCTAAAATTTCTCGGAATGTGACATGAAACCACGGGAGAAGCGCCATTTTTTGCAATGGGGTTTACTTGCAAAATGTAACGGGCAATCACTTGGTAAAAGCTTTACAAACGAATAAATATGAAGGACAATTCTGTCAAACGTGCTTATTAGTGAATAGCTAGAAATTCATTCGTGGTCATTAAGACAAATCGCAATAAAATTCATGTTTGTGTCAATATTTTATCAAATCATCAAAACGGACAAATTTTTGCCCCTTGCAATTACAGCTTTCCTAAAATGGTGGGCCATTACTCAATCAAAACATAAAAATGTAATGAATTACGGTAATTCCAAAAAAAAAAATATCATTACTAGGGACCCAGTTTTTAGGCAACATAATACTTATTGACGTGAAAAATATTAATTGGAAAATGACGATAGTCAAAATAAGCCAATAACTTTTGATTTACGAATAACTCTTAATTTTAACAACAATAGTTTCAATGGAAAAATACGGAATATGAACAGGACGGAGTGTACTTTGGTATAACACTGAAGCTATGGCTTCCTGTATCCTAATTCAATAGCATTTTTTGAAATGTTTATTTTAACCTCGATCTTATAACAAAGGAAACTTGTCCAAGTCTCAAAGTTTTGTCTTGCAATTCAATTTTCAGAATCAATAGATTGTTAAAATATCAAAATTAGCAAACGCTTTTATTTTACAGTTTTAGACAGAAGAACTCTCGGCCAATTGACCACCTTCTCTGTTTTGTTACCTTTCATGCAAAACAACTATGCCAAAGCCCAGTTTCATATTTGTAAGCTATCAATACTAATGTTGCCTGTCTTATTTTCTTCAGAAAAAGCCAAAGAAGCTGTTGTTTCCATGGGAACAGCTGTGTTTCACGGTGGCTTCAGTACGTTTACTGCCTTCGTTCTCTTGGCCTTCAGCGACTCTTACATCTTTACCACCTTCTTCAAGATGTTCGCCATGGTCGTCACTTTTGGCCTTTTTCATGGGATCGTGTTCCTTAGTGTTTTGTTGAGCCTGTTTGGTCCTGTATTTGATACTGACGAGGGATCAGAACCGGTTTTTAACCCAGTGTCGCCAGATTCTCCATCTAATTTGAAATTAAAGACAAGTCCAGTGTTGCCAAATGGCAATTCTGACTCTCTACCCACCGAATCACACGTCGTTGAAAAGTTTTGAATGCTCATCAAATTTCATTTGTGATATCATGTTTTATTTAAAGAACTCTTATCCCACTTTGTTTTCGAAAACTGTAGTTTCCACCTATTGTTTCGTGAATAGTTATAACAAAGTTGTCAGAATTCATAGCAATAAATAGACAGTGCAACAAAACTTGTTTGTCATTACTCCGTAATAAATATCATCGCAGATAGACTTGCATATGAATTGAAAAGAAATGGAAATGAAAATTCTACCTTCCCGAATTTTAATGTGTAAAAATGTTAAGGGTATCTTAAAAATGCAAGGTTCATAAGAAAAGACCATAAAATAGTGTTGCTGAAAATTCTCAAAGTACAGCGTGGCCCAAAATTGGCTTTACACAGTTTTCCGAATCTTTTTTATATAAAAATTTTAATTTGGCATCTTTTCTTACATGGACTGAACGTGCAAAACAAAGGTGAATCAAACGGTGCCAAAAATAACAACATCAAAGCAAGTCCCAAGGAGTTATTCTTCGACAAAGAGGACAACAAATACCCCTTGTTCCACGCCCGATTCATCAATTCCAATCAGTAAGTAATTACCTCATTAATTAGGGCAATTTGCAGGCTTTTTTCACTTAATAACATTGCAAATGACTATCCAGACTATCGTGATACTTGGCTTGACTCGACCTCGACGCAAACCTCTGACTCCATGGCCAACCTTGATGACAACACCAAGATCAAGATCGTGGCCCTCAGGGAAGCAGGCCACAGTGCCATCTCCATTGCCAAGGACTTCAATGTGTCCAGACAGACTGTGTCGAGTGTTTTCAAGAGGTATCAGAAGAGAGGCACGGTCAAGACAGCCCAGGGCAAGGGAAGGAAGAGGACGGTCAGGACAGTGCCGAACCGGCAGAGGCTGCCGGAGATGGACACGTTCCTGATGCTGCTGTTGTCCTTCCGCCTGATCATCTCCTGCAGCCTCTTCCGGTTCGACACTGTCCTGGCCGTCCTCTTCCTGCAAATTGCCCTAATTAATGAGGTAATTACATACTGATTGGAATTGATGAATCGGGCGTGGAACAAGGGGTATTTGTTGTCCTCTTTGTCGAGGAATAACTCCTTGGGACTTGCTTTGATGTTGTTGTTTTTGGCACCGTTTGATTCAGCTTTGCTTTGCGCGTTCAGTCCATAAAGGAAAGGTGCCAAATTCAAATTTTTATATAAGAAAAATTCGAAAAACTGTGTAAAGCCAATTTTGGGCCACACTGTAAAAGAGAAAATTCATTCATGTCAAATATTGTCATTAAGAATTGAAGTCTTATTAACGAATTCGGCCAATTCTTATTGTGAAAAAAATGAAAAAATCATGGCATTGTTTTCATACTTCATGATTACAAATAATCTTTTTAAACGCCTCAAATGCATTATTTTGAACAACACTTAGACCAAGAATCCGCGTAATGCAAGGTCTTGTCCTTCGTCCTCAGACAATTTTGGGCCTGTTGTCTCGCAAACATTTCTTCCTTGATTCAAGTTGGATCCAAGCCAAACAAAAGTGACCCTGAATTCGAAAGTTACTTCTCTAAAAGTGAAGGGCGAAATATAAAACCCTGAACATTCGATGAGGCACTGTAGAGATGGAGGGAGGGAGGAAGGAAGGATAAGAACATGAGGCAAAAGTGAGTTTCCAAGGTGAAAGAAAATGTGCGTCGTTGCTTTAGTATGATTTCTGATTTGGAGCATGCTCTTTCTCTCATGTCTGGGCACTTTGCTCCAAATCCTGATCTTGTTCCACCTTTGCTTTGAAGGTCTGAAATGGGGTCTTAGTACGAAATTCCCTTTGTGCATTGTGACGAGCTCATCAATGTCGCCAGTGCTCAACAAAGGCGATATCATCTTGGTGTCCAATGCCTCACATCAACAATTCAACACTGGAGATATTGTGGTTTTTAAGGTACAATGAATAAGGTTAAGATGAAATGAATGTGTCCAGAATGATTTTGCACACTTTATGGGAAAGTAGAGTTCATTTGTCTTATTCATGCAAATCCTGAAATGGAAGGCTCAAAGATATCTATGCAAGTACTTTGAAAATCTTTTTTTCGACAATAGTGAACGGCTTTTTCTCAGTTTGTTTGCATACCCAGAAAGACCTCTTATTTTACTTATTAATTCGTCACATTTTTAACAAAGTTTTAGTCATTCACTCCTGATTTTCAGTTTATGATTTCTAAAGTTATTTTAATTTTGGGATTAGGGAATGAAGAAAAGAAAAGACATTTTGAAAAAATTAGTTTAGGTCTATTTAAATTAAATTCGGATTGGCCTTAAACTAAGTAATTGGTCAAACTATTGCACTATGATAAAATTTACAAACATAAAGCGCCCCATCTAATTCAGAAACAGCTCGCACTTCCCATGATACGCATTTATTAGCAGATAGTAACGATCAACAGAGTTGTGTCAATTATTTCTAAAATGTAATTAATTATAATTATTACATTGGTCTCAAAAGTAATTAAATACAATTACAATTACTTTACTTTCAAATGTAATTTATTAGAGTTACAATAAATTTCCAAAAGTAATTGAATTACAATCAATTACATTATTTTTTCAAACCAAGCTTTAACTCCTTTCTTTTCAAGTGCAAAATGTGCAAAGAGCATCACAAACCTGTGAGCTTTTTATGAATCAATTTACGGACCGAAAAATATTGGAAGGACAGGGGGAAAATCTGCGACGTTTCTAATCGCAGAACTACTTGTGTAGGTGAAAATGTAATTGTAATTTGTAATTGAGAAATGTCAATTACATTGGCTCAAATGTAGTTAATTACAATTACAATTGTTCGGAAATGTAATTGCAATTACGTAATTGTAATTTCAATTACAATTACATCACAGGTCTGCCGACCAAGCATTAATAAAGGACGAACTGAAGTGTCTCAAATGTTTTTGAGGGAATAGTCTTGGACCTGTATTTTTTGGCTGAATCAATAGGTATAAACCTCTCAACGATTGGCATGAAAAGCTTGACAATTGAAAAGGTATTTTAATTATGTTCTATGCCAAACCCACCTGAAAGCACTTGTAGTTCCATTTGGAGTCCCTCTATGATCATCATCATTACCACGGCCACCAGATCCTTGTGAATTACATTTTACTACGTAATTACAAAAACTTGAGATTTGCGTGCAAAATGACAAGTGTGAAAAAAAATTCAAGACAATTAAAAAAAGTGTGGAATAAGGATTGCATATATCAAAACTATAAAACAGGCAGACAAAATCTATTTCAGTCGCAGCAAAACAGATTTACAGTGCATTCAAGCAAATCGTAGAACAGTGAAAATTTAGCCAACTTGTGCAACTGCAGCATGCTCAACAGTAATGGGAACAAATTTTAATGACAAGCTATTCTTCAGCTAGATCTAAATGATTAAATAATGGGACTGCTGTAGGGAGTGTGACAAGTCAAGGACAGCTTAATTTCTCAGGACGAGTTACAGAAATACAGCTTGCGACTTGTCATGGTACTAAAATGTGAGGTTCGTTCAACGAAGTGAATGTTCCGTTGATTTTTCATTGTAGTAACTAGGCCGTAAGTGGCGTTTTGTAATATAGCCTTCGTTGAGTCATCCTTGGACAGGCCTTCCTCTCCACATTGCCCAAGATGCCATAGTCCCCCATTTCTGGGCCTGGATGAGCCTTTGAGTTGTACAGATTCCAGCAAACACACATGTCATTTAAGTAGTTGACTTAGAGCCACGGCTTTAACATGGGCCTCATTCCACCTTAAGTTGGCTTCTGGGACCACAATGAGCCCCACCGGGAACCAAAATGAAGGCTAGTCTTCCCGTCATTTACCATAAATTCCAACACCATGGCCCTACTTGGATGCTTGTTTCTTTTGAGGTTAGTGATGTGTTTCGAACCAGGAGCGTTGCCAGTATTGACTCGGAAGTTCGTCGCTGTTAAAAAGGGCAGGTTGTTTCGAACTTTTTCAAAAGACGTAAACAGGGACGAATATGGCAACACTCGAACTAGTTCGATTTCGAGTTTCATCGATAGTTATAAATATGGATTTCGAGTTGGCAGTGCTGCCATATTTTATGGCAGATGAGGTCTTTTGCCTCTTGAAAAGTTTAGTCGTGGTCAGCTTTTTGACCCTAAAAACCAAAATGGCAAAACTCTGCCAAAAATCCAACTCGAAACTAGTGATGGGACGAGACGGTATTTCCAATACATGAGACCAACTGATGCCGGTCTCAATTAATACATCTCAGAAGCTGGCATCAATACTGTATCAAGTCTTACGAACGAAATGACAGCTACAAAAGGTGTCCGCCACCGATTGAACCTATTCGTATTTAACAATTTTGTTAAAGCGTGTAATCGAAATCTAACTCTCTTTTGAGGTATTTCTAATATGGATGGAGACCATGACCTTTATTGACGCCGTATCAAATAGCTTTTTGACTGATATTGTCCGTTTCAATATGGTTCCTTTGATATTCAAATCTTAGTTGCTAGTCACACTTCTTAGCCAGGTTGACTAGAATGTGGTAATAATGTCGTGATTTGCCACCTGATTTCAATGTTGATGGGCATTAGCAAATGGAAATTTCAAATAATAACTGTGCACTAACGAGTTAAATAAAATCTTGCGTTGCAACATAATAACATAAGCAATCGTTAAATGAAATATTCTCCGACAATTTGGAGGATGTAACATAAGTTTTTGTGTTAGTGAAAAAGATTTCACGTCACACTTTCAGCGGTTCTTCAGGTATTTTTCTTTAAAACTCTGAAGCCAACATGTTATGCCAAGTTGTGGAATCGACGAGATGTTCCTTGATTTGAAATTTATATTGTTTAAGTTTAAAACAACGGAAAAATAAATCTAGATATTTCGTGCCTTCAAACTGAAACCGATCGAACACCAGAGAAAAAAGCAAAACCCAATTTGAGCAATTTTGGCAACACTTCGCATGTCTCACTTGGTCTCAAGTCGGAATCAAGACCAGCGAGACTTTCATTGTATTGGTCTGGTCTCATACTGTATGATACATTGCTGGTATCAGCCCCATCAGTACTCGAAACACATCAGTAGAGGAGGTTCTCTGGCATATCCTTGGGACTCTTGGCCAAGTTTCAATCATTCTGCACATTCCTGGCCTGATCTGGTCCAGAACTGTTCATACTTGAAGACACGTCAACACTTGGAGTTTTGTTTTCACGTCCATAACTTCGAAATTGATAAAGTTGGAGCAATGAAATAAACTCAAAATGTGCGGGCTTTTCATTAACTTTGATGCTCCAAGGAAAATTGGGCATTTTGTTAAAAGAAGTTTAGCAAAGTAATAATTGGGGCAAGTAGAAAATTGGTACATACCAGTCTTTAAGGTCATGGTGATCCTAGACATGGGGATAAGACCTCCAAAACTATGATATTTGACGACAAATTGTTTTCTCCAGA